>JAPMOR010005925.1:2873-64559 GCA_026543865.1 Argiope aurantia
TAAAATAGACAAAAATTCTAAGTATGATGCTTTTAAAATGGCACAATGAATGCTTTTTAGTATTACATATAATAATTTTTCATTATACTTGCTTTATCGAATGTAATTAAAACAATATTGCCAATTATTCGATTTCCGAAAGTTTTATCTTTATGATAGTGAAAAATTAATATTTTTGATAAAGTTTTCCTATTTAGAGAATTTTGGATGTGATTATTAAATTTTAGTGCATATTTTATCATTATGAAAAAAAAAAGAATTTATATACTTATTTGAAATTAATAACTGGATTGTAATACATTATATTAATATATAGATAATAATATTTAAATTATTTGAAATGTTGAAATTAAAGAACTGGATTTATATTGCGGATAATATATAAAAAAAGATTATTTTCTAAATTTCAAATATTTGAACTTGGATTTTTTTTTTACCCATTAGATCAATTAAAAGGCTCTGAACGATTTCAATGCACATAATTAATGATTCCTTTTTATGAATCAAAAACTAGAAGAAAAGTATATTTTATTTAATAGAAAAATCTTAATAAGGATGTTGCTGTAATGTCTTAAATAACAGCATTCTAAAACCCTCTTAAATGCTGAATTCCACCAAATTTTTCACATTTATTATTTCACACAAAAGAATAAAAATTATTAAATTTTCAAGTGCAGAACTTATTTAAGTATACTTTTAATAAGAAATTGATCAAAATTTAAAATTTTTTCTCTCTACATCTGATGAAATTGTTTCAACAATAGTTTCATTTTTCTAATTTAAGAATATGCCGCGTTAAAATTTTAAATTTTATTGTTCCAAGTATATTACTTTCGTTTCTGTGCAATTTCTCCATCAGCTATTACAAATAATGTTAAGAAATAAACATAGATTATTTTAAAGTAAGAAATTTTATATGTATTCCAATGATAAGATACATTAAAAGGTCGAAATATTCTACCACTATTTTTTTAAATTTCTTTTATTTTAATATTTTCCTTTAGATGCTTTATTTTATTAATTTTGAAGTAGTGACTTGAATGATGCCCTAACGAAAATGGAAGTCTACCTTTTAAATTCAAACGAATTCTAGAATTTCATTTTAGCGTCAAATAAAATTTTTTTTTTAATTTTTTTTTATTGAAGCGCAAATATACATACGAAGAGCTGTTGACAGAAAACATTAACAAAATTCTAAAACATGATTTTAAAAGCTGGAACTTAACAATTTATATCAGGTATAACTTCCGATTTCATTTATTTTCGTTTTATTTAGTAAGGAAAAGATAACTATTCAAATAATTTTCTCAGAATGATTTTTGAAACTTCTTTTTGTTTAACATTTGTGATTAAAGTTTTCAGTACTAATATAATAAATATTGATAAGAGTTGGAGAAAATCAGCTACCGAAAGTTTTGAAAATATCGTCTAGTTCAACTGATATTCTAAAATTTAATTTTAAAATGTTTTAGACGATAATTTTTTTGTATATTTTGATATTTTAAACAAACAATATTAAAAATATTATACATAAATTAAAAATGTTATACATGATAAAAATATTATACACAGAAAATACAATTAAAAATATTATACATTATATTATGGCATTTTAATTCCGAGCAATTTTGGTTTTCTATTAGTTATTATACATTTATAGAATTTTCGATGAAAAACTGAGAAAAATATCCTCAAATCTTTTTATTAGTTAATATTAATATTATTCATAGCTATCGGGAAATCATTTATTACTAGATCAGAATGTCCTTTCTTGTCTCCTTTATCAAAATGTGGATTTTGCATGATAATTTGATATAATATGATAATAAATTTTCAACAAAAATGTTTTCGATTATTTTATCCAAATTTCTGTTAAGTAAATATTTATATTGAAATTATACCCAATAGCTACGCTTTTTAAACATACCTTTGGTTATACATAAGTAGTATATTTAAATAAAAGCTAATTTCTGACTTAATGCTGGAATTTTTGGATTATTGTAATTTATTTCCTTGTTTTGGAACAAAAAGTACAATATCATAATTAAAAAACAATAATTTTCAACTCTAGAATGTTTCTTGGTAAATGTTTAAGTAGAACTCTCTCCATGATAATTTCTTTTTTTTTTTTTGAAGTTTCTTATTTTTGCAGTAATTCTATTTGTTCGTCAATATAATATGTTTGGAAGTGTTCAATTCATGAAATTATTGAATGTAATTATCCAATATTATTTTTCGAAATTTCCCGAGATCCTTTCACCACTCTGAATTAATTTTTTCTCTTCTCTTTCGAAACAATTTCACAGTATGGCTTCTAAACATTCCTGATATTTTATTATGACGAAAAAATAATTGAAAATAAAATGCCTTCAGTCGTTAGGTCAGAAACACGATACGGATAGAAAATTTCTTTATGAACACTTCTTTTAATTGACATCTTTGTTAGAAGACACTCTAAATTAGATTTGCAACGCATTGGCTAATAGTTTTTCGCATCATCCACCAGAGGGCGGATCCGTAACTCATTTAGTAGTAATTTTCAGTAGAGATACTGTTATCTGTTCTGCCGACTGCTTCTGCGACTTTCTTCAGGAAGGAAAATGTAATCTGCACTTAAATTGAGTAAAAACAAAATAAAAAAGATCTTATTTGATGCTTGGCGTTTATTTTAGCACAGGTTTTCCTGGATTAGATGGAATTATGTTTGTTTTTTGTGCCCATTGGTATAAGCTTTTGTTGTCGTCTACTTTCTACAACGTGTATCCTAAGCATATTTGTGTTGTGAGTGGCTGCGGATTTCAGCCCAAATTTATTCGGACAATATTCTACAATTTTAGAGAAATTATTTAATTAACCATTCTGTTTTTTACCTTGATTACAATTTTAATAGAAAATTATGAAATCAATATATAATATTCATAGTTCTTCTATGCTTTATTGGTATATAACACATTTACATATATATATGCAACATTATTTGTTGTGAAGCAGAATTCAGTTTGAAGACAGTGAAGAGACTTGATATTTCGTGACGTCGTTTTATTTCATTTTTAAGAAGCAGGCATATGTACAAGCGATGAGCACACAGAAAAGGGATGAGGAAAAAGTTCTTGGACATTTTATCCCTGGTCTTATATAACCTATGATTTTGATAGGGAAAACATTTCTTCATAGTGCTAATATATTACGAGATTTCGATAGGGATTTTCGTTACACGCGCGGAGAAGGCAGGGGAAACACAGGGAGATTTTTTTAAAAAAAATTTGCCTCATCAGCGGTATTTTGCCTTTTCACGCGGAGTGTGGGAAAGTTAGACTTTTAGCTGATTCAGCAATTTAACAAAGCTTCTCTTGAATTAATTAAGTAGAGACAGTGAAATTGGATCACGAAATAAGAGAATTTTTTAGAATAAAGTTACTATGGGCTAAATTAAGATTAAATATTGAAAATCAATTAAATTGAAATTAGAGTTGAAATATCATTACATATATATATTATTTTTTGATGTATGCAAGTCTAAGTAATACAAAAAAGTTATTGATTTAATTTAATTAATAAGTTATTGCAGCAACGATTTTAGAGGCGTGCAATTTTTTCTTCAAATTAATTAGTCTAGTTTGGACTAATGAGTTGCGAAATCGGAGTTCCTCATATTTCTGCTAAGTTTCAAGTTAACAATATTCTATGCTTGCAGAAAAATATTCCAAAAAAAAATGTTTTCTACAACTTCTCTTAACATTGCCAATGCAAGCCTGTATTATGTGCATAGGCTACTCAAAACGTTCTACGTTTGGACAAAATATGCGCAACATATCGAATAAAAATGTGTTCGATGTCAAAACAAATAATAAAACTACAAGAAGTAAGTTGTTAAGATTTGTACAGCTATTATGTCATACAATGCCATCTTACTTAATCCATTATTTCTTTTAATCTTTCATGTAAAGTTCACAGGCAAGAATATCGATAAAGTCAAATCGTTTTTAAAAGATTAGTTTTCGGGTGTAGGGAAGTGGAAGGAAATTACTAAAGTAAATCAATGTTTCAGAGAATTAAATAAAATAATTGTGCTATTATTTTCATATATATTTAAAATTTTGCTTCACCTGAAAGAAACTGGAGTATGGTTCGAGAAGCTTATTCTTCCATGGCTATTCTCACTTTTCTGGTGGGTGTTCCAAGTGTATTTGGTAGATTTCTTCCTCCCGAAATTATGTATAAGGGGTGGGCGAATGAGCAGCTGTAGAATATGATGGACGTTTATACATTCACCATAATGCGTGATGTAAAATTTCACACTGATTTTATTTTTTAAGTAGTTTGTTGGGATTTTATTGGATTATGATATTTAATATTTTATCATATACTTTTCTTTGAGAGGTATTATTTTACTATCTCACCCCTCTCTCGCAACGGTCTGTTATTTTTATTAAAAATTAAACATTCCAGTAAAATTTCTACATTATTTTCAAATACTCAAGTATTCATTATCATATGATAAATACACCGTTGATCTAGAAATATATCAAAGTAAAATTTGAATAATGTTTCTTCGCAAATTAATAAATGTAAGAGAATTATATCTCAATACCTTTGAATAGATAGCAGAAATTTATATGGAAATATTTTAATAGATCTAAATAGACAATAACTAATTTATCGAGTTTTTCATCTCAAGACATATTGAAAATTTTATAACATTAAAGTTAATCATGCTGACTGAAAACAAAATCAAGAGAAAATAGATATAGGCTGTATTAGTCGCTTTGCCATCTCAGTTAGAGAAAAAATGACTCTTCTATCAATGAATGGGTAGCGAATTGAAGTGGATTTATGGGTATAAATTTGTTTAGTGACCGCACAGCTATGATTTCAAGCCCGTCCCATGGTCCGCTACCAGGAAGAGAATGGTGCTAGATAGATCGAAATTTAAAAGGCATATGGAGAATTTCCGTTGAAATTATCTAATATATGAAATTCAGAAATTAGTAAGGGTACATAAACCAGTTGATTGATGTAATGTAAATTGTATCAATAGAATGAGAAAGTAAACAAGTTTTAGTAAACAAGTTACAATAATGATAATGATTTCAGTAAACAAGTTACAATAGCGATGTTTAGTTTTCAAACAGAAAAATAATGAATTTTCATATGACCAAAACTCTTACACTTTGAGTGTATTTATTCTTTAATCTTATTCTTTTTACAAGTTCTCAATAGTGTTATTGTATAATGATGCACACATTTATATAATTGTGAATAAAATGTAGAGATACACGCTTTTGTTTTAACTTAGAAGTGAAAATTAATGAGATTGGTAGGACTTTAATAATAGGGTCTTTTTTCCCATCAGACCAAAAACATTTGGAAAGAAACCGTCAAACAAAAATGAACTTTGGTGAGAGTACCATATTCTCAAGTTCGGCGAATTAGTTTTTCACTTGTAAATAGATTATATTATATCTCATTACTTTTATTTATTCTGAATAGTATTATTGTATAATGAGGCGCACATTTATGCAGATGTGTATAAAACGCACAGAACGTGAGTTTATTCAAACTTGGAAGTAAAAATGGCTGAAATATAGTGGAAGTTGTGTAATACAAGGTGTTTACCGCCAATCAGATCAAACTCATGCCAAAAACTAAAAATATTTGGCGAGAAATCGTCAATGAACTGTTGTCAGGGCACCATATTCTCTAGCTCAGCGAATAACCTTTTCACCTGTAAATGGATTATATTATGGTATATATAACTATAACATAAATTTGAAATTTGAGGAGTAAAAACAAACATTTGATTGAAACAGAAATCTTCTTCATCTGCATAAAAATAATTTTGATTCTTTATGCAAAGTGATCAAAACCATCTCAGCTTTCCAGTTCGACAGTCCCATCTTAGTGTTTTTTCAATCTATTTGTATTTTAGCCTGCAGTGTTCAAAATAATAGTAGTAATCTGCATTCATTAAGCTTCAATGTCAGTATTGTTTCTGCATGAGGTCTAGATTGTCCTAAATATATAATACATATACAGAATGATGTCTAGACTATAAAATTGATTCTGGCTGCACATTGGCATAGTTTTTCTTTATGTCAAGATTCGTTTCTAAACTAGAAGGAAAACTATTTATACATTAATATTGAATGAGCGACCTGCGTTTAGTTTAGAAAAGCAGAAGGAATCAAATATCTTCTACGAAATATACCAAATGACAATTTAACCTTCTATGTAACTATTAAAGCACTGTTGGAGCAAAAGTTCTTTTTCTCTTTCAATGTTTAATTTCTGATATTACAATGAAATAAATTCTCTTAAGTATTATTGGAGGTTTGTTTGATTTCTTTTGCTCAATATATACAAGGAGCAAAGCATATGAAAGGGAAAAAATCCTTTTCATTTACAGTTTAAAAAAATCAGTGCTGGAATTATGTTAACGTGTAAAAAACCCAGTTATTGTATCTTATCAATTTAAAGTTAAATTTTCTCAGGACTGTGTTTTGTGTTTCCCAAAAATAATGTTTATGAATGCTTTTATGTGTTTCCCTTAATAATTGTATAAACTATTCAACATGATGATAAATTTCACTACTGAATAATTTTCTGAACATCTTTCGTAAACACCTTGTTAACTATTTCTTGATGAAATTTCAACAAATACCAATTAGCATTGTTTTTTTTACAAATACAAATACAATTAGCATTGTTTTAGCATTGCATTTATAAATGCCAACCAAATCAGTAATGATAATAGCCTGAGAGTTTCTGAAAAATTGTCGATATTTAAGAGATTTTCAATAACTTAGTATGATCATCCCAATTTCGGGTATCCATATTTGTGGAAAGGGAACTGTGTTAAAAAATACAACATTTTTTACAGTGGAAAGTATCTGAACGTTTGTTTTTACTAAATATCATTTCTAACAATAATACATTATCTCAGTCAACGCATTTTTGACCAAGGTATAAACCATTGATTTGTGTAGTTCACGAAGTCTTTAATCACCCCTCAATTAGTTCCCAAAATAACCTGAAACCTCCACTCCATATAGTAATTCATCTCGCATTAAAATGTCACACTACATTATTTCTCAGCGATTAACATTATGTCTAGGAAATAATTAAAATAAAAATATTTTTCATCATCTAGTCTGTAAGATTGGCTGTAATTTTTGATCACATATCCTGACCTTCTTTCTGCTAAATTAATAGATATCCCAGATAAAATTGAACGGTTTGACAAGGAGTTAAAATAACACTCTTTAGAGTGTGGTTGCGTAATTCCTTTGTTAGTAACTAACCACTATACCCACAGTTTAACATTCATCTAATTGTTCTATATGTACCTATGATAATGCTCTTACCCGACAAATTCTCACATACTCTTCAATCAAGGTCATATCTTACCCCTTTCCCCCCAAAATTATGAACCATGGGTAAAGCTGCAAATGCCTTGAATGGTCTTGGTGAACAGTGTTATAGAATTGCGATATTTCGTGTGATTCTTGCATTTTTCGGAATTACTGTCGGAGATGGATATTTTCGACGATTTTTCGCCGATCGAATAAAATTACAATTTGACACGGAACTACAATTGTGATCAGAAGAAAAAATGCCGAATTTTATTCTTTTAAGTCATTTCGTTTATGAGTTATTGCTTTTACATGCATGAGAAAGTACAGATCAATGGATGAGAAATCTTTTGATATATATTTCACAATTTGATAAAAATATGTATTTTAGTTGCTAAACCTGTGTGCCAAATTTTATCTATCAAGCTGTTTACCTTTTCTAGTTATGAAGATCATTTATAAATGAATAATCAGGTAGATTTCCTGAGAATGGATTTGATTCAAAATTTGAAACAAATCTTAATAATTGGTTTTAAATCTATGCTATACTGAATTCCATCCGTCTGGCTCAAAGAGTTTTAATTGCCGCACTCAAAGACATAAAGACAGACACAATGTCATGGAGGGTTGAAATGGAAGGATTCATTTAAATGTCGAATTAAATTATATTATTTCCTCTAAACTCATATTCAAGAAATAAAAAAAAAATGAAACGCATAAAATTCGAAATCGTTGAATTTTTATATTTAATTCAGAAGAGGTTTAAACATAATTAATTATTATTCTAAAGAATCTGGATAAAAGAACTTTTAGTGACAGGGTTCGGCATATACATGTAAATCTTTGAGACCTTCTTTAGAATCTGACTGAAGAAAATAACGTCAACATTGGCAAAAGTAAGCTAGATATCAAAGTAATTAAACATAAAAAAGGCTTAATATCTGAAAGGAAAAAAAAATATTTGTCATAAAATGGGTTAAAATTAATTTTAAGAAATTGAATGTAATTAGAAAAATATATCCATTTCAAAATAAGATTTGTATCACTAAATGGTAATTTTTTTAAATTGTAAGATAGGGTAAAAATAATTTTTGCGCAAAGATTTGTTCAGACGTTTTGTAGTAAAGTTACAGAATCTTTCAATCCCCATTTAATCCCTTTTAAAAGGTTGTAGAAACTTTTTAATTGAGCAATAAATCCTTCTAGGTACTTAGGTACCGGATGACCAATTTCCTTCGAATCCTTGAAGGGGGCATACAATTGTATGGACGGAACGGATTTTCTGCTTCATATATATTTTCATATGGTAGAGATTATGCCACTCATTTTGCGACTGCTTTAAGAAGGAAAAGGCTACATGGTCATAAACTAAGTAAAAATATATACGAAATTTTGCGTTAATTTTTATATTTTTTTACTTAAATCAACTAAAGATTTACACCTCTTGATATAATTGCTAATCTGATTAAATTTCCGATTTCCATTTTATGTATTCGAAGCATTTAAAAAAAATGAATTAGTTCTTTTTTCCATGCTTATTTTAAATTATATTTATAACATTTACAAGAAGATTTAACACACCACCATTAAAGGATGGTACCAAAATTCTTTTAACAATAGCGTTCTAGTAGATTTAATACAAATCGCTTTTAGCAGTGCTTTAGGAGGAACAGAGCAACGGACTCGTATACTGAATAAAAATATTTATGAATTCCTACCTTATTTTTGACAATTCTTGACTTGGATCAACTAAAGATTTACTCCTTTTGCGATGTAATTGTTGATTAAAGAAAATTTCCGATTACTCTTTTATTTGCTTGTTGTATTTTTTTCTAGAACATATTGGTGATGATTGAACGCGGTAGATTTTGTTCTAATCTTGGCAGAGAGTACTGCGAAATTTCCTGGAACAAAATATTTCATTATGGCTTGAGGCAATCCTCGATCACTATTTCAAGCAAAAAAAAAAGGGGGGGGGGGGAGATAAAATGGAACATTTCTTATCGCTCTTTTTTTCTGAAAATAGAGCTGAAAACTGTTTTTATAACTATTCGCTGTGTCTTTTTGAAAATGTCGTCTATGTTACCAACCAGATTGAAATATTAAATTATTATTTAATTTCTTTATGATATAACTATTTAAACAGTCATAGTCTTTTATTTTGAAAATTGTGAAATCAAGAAATTTCAACATGCGAAGAATAAACAACAATAAATTGAAATATATCATCAATGACATTAAAAATTAAATAAATTTCTTATATATTATTAGTTTTTTTGTAGTTTGAAATTAAAAACTTCTGATGCATAAAACTTTAATTAAGAAATTACTAAATTTATTAATTTTTTTATTTGATATTGGAAACCGATTTCTACATTGTTGGCAACGTTAAGCAGCTTAAATGTACAATCGATGAGCATAGGAAATATAGTGCATTACTAATCATAAATGAATATAATTTCTTTTGAAATAGTATATTTTTGTTTGTTGAAAAACTTTTCCGAAAAATTTTATGAACGAGCTAAAAAAATTACTTTGGATTTTTAAAAAAAATTCTTTTTTAATTTTGTAGAAAAAGGACGTTTTTAAGAAATAAAAGTAATTAAACGTTTGTATTAAGAATTCAGTTTACCACGTGGTCTTTCTGGGCGGAGCTAGCTGCCAAACATGTAAATATCACGTGGTCTCCCTGTTGATGTTAGTATTTTTTTTGCGACCAGAAGCGAACTTGACTCCTGTACTAGGGAGAGTGTGATCTCGGCTCTCTCTCTCCCGAGAAATTTTATGTGTAGTTCTCTAGGCCTACTACACTATGGCGTAATCATGTACCTTTTGTTTTTATGTTACCAATAAACCACTTAAAAGACAATATGCGTCTTCAAGTCATTACACCACCAGACCACAATCTTCACTATCAAATAAATTATTGTGTAATCAAGAAAAGTAAGATAATTTTTACAGTTTGCTTATTGAAATGCAAAAATACAAATTTTCTGAATTTTTTAAATTTTTTTTTATCCAGGTGATTGATTAAAACTCTTTACAATGAACACTGAATGTGTGAAAAATGACGCATTTTTACATCGCACCATTCGATCGAATTACGAGATCGCACCAGTCAGTAATATTAAAGATTAAATTCGATTTTAAGCAAATAATTTTAATGGAATACATCATCTATTTTAAAATATTAAATATTCGTAGGTAGGCCATAAAAAAGAATTCTCCAAATTATATAAGGAATAATATATTATGCTTTTGAGTCAATGAATGTTGTTCATTGCTGTCAGAATTGCTGAAAAAATAATGAAGTCTAAATTTTTAATAAAGTCTCCAGTACCGTAAAGTCTCCAGTACCGTGTAAGGAAAATATCAAGTTGTTTTGCAACTATTTTTGACATATTAAATTTTTTAAAAAATAAAGAACACACATCAGCGAACTAAAATGAGAGTTTTATGAAGCTACGTATTCATTATTTTTCGGACCAATCGATGATTTAAAGTAGATTGACTGATCATCCTTCTGGTGACCTCTAAAATGGTCTAAAAATAATATTCAAAGTTACGTATATCGACCATGATAATCAAAACTTCATAAGATTATGAATGATAATAAGATTATAAAATTAATGAATAATATAAAATGAAAGAATAATTATATATATTATAAATATATAAAATTATATATTAATGTTAAAGTGGGATGCATTTAATATTTCATTACATTTATTAATATTAATATTTTTCCATGCTCTTAACATTTGTTTCTTTTATATTATACTTATATCAAATGAAACCAATGGCGTGGTCCTTCAAAATTTTATGACATACTATATAATAAAATGTTATTTTTCCTCCCTTCCCCCTGCATAAAATCATGAACTATGAGTAAAGACGCGAATCTCTTGCACGGAATTAGCAACCTATAATTATGAAATCTAGATTTTTGGCATGAATTTAGCATTTTTACTGAATCTACTGTTTTGGGATGTTTAGCGATATCTTTGGCAATTACTCCCTACCAAGAGATTAATATATAATTACCCGAGAACTGATTATGAATTTTGCAAACTTTTTTTCGGTCGATTGAAATTAAAATTTGACATATTAAAATTGTAGTCACGAGATCACAAACCGTCTTTCATTTATTTTCGTCAGTGCATTTGTTATTTGTTGAGTTCACATATATGCGAAAGTGAAGACTGACGGGCAGTAATTCCTTTGGCAGATTTCGTTCACAATCTTATACGAATCTAGATTTTAAATAGTGAACTTGCATATCAATTTTTATCCGTTAAACGGTTTTCATTAAAAATTTGACAGAAATATAGAAATTCGGTGTAAAAACCATTTTTTAAACCCTAAATTTTGCCTGTCTAACTGAAAATGTTTTTGAGTTAATATGTTAAAAAATAGACTGACAGGTATAATGCCAAAAATGTATTTTTCGGACCCGGGCAGGTCTGAAATGTAAGATTCGTCAAAATCTCGAGTTTGAATTTTTTGATAATTGTAGTACTTTTCGTTTGTACAGTTAGAATATGAGAAAGTAAAAAAAAAACAAAAAAAACATTAAAATATCTGCTTATCCAATATTTTACTAAATATCTGTGTTTGAATGGTAAGAAATTCTGTTGTTAAGACATAGCATCTGAAGCTTTTAATTAGTTTTGCCATTGATTACTTAAATTTTAATTAGATATTTTATCCTGTCAAATTGTTTGCTTTAATTTTATTCCATTTAGACGAAAAGCTGACCGCTACCATCCCATCGTTAATTAATCATTTTAAGTAACTACCTGAAAGAATATTTCTCCTGCGATAAATACGAGAAAAAAGATTACAAACGCTACTCAGGAAAAATGGAATCTAAAAGTTTTGACTAATGATTAATGACTGATTAATTAAGAACAGAGGATTATACGGAAACCGACATTTGATTGATACAGAATTCAAGCATGGAAAAAAAGTTACAAAAATCAATACATACCGAATTTAATTAATTTGATAAATCATTCACCAAACCATTTGTTTAATAACCGTAATAAACTTTGTAAAATTCTGCAGCAACAAAGATGACCACAGTCTTAAAATTCAAACAGTCTGCAAGCAAACATAATAAACCTCATAGATTGGAATTGGTGCCGGTGTGATAATACTTTAGCAACGAAAAGGCATTCACACAGTTAAATGATAAGAATCTGATCGTTTGAAACCTCCAGAATTGTCATTATAAAGTTAATTAAAGGGAGATCGATCATAATATGCTATAGGAAATCGTTTTGATTTATGTAAATGTGGCTGTGGTGCATTCAGCCCTTACTTTGATTTATTCCCTATGAACGGAGGCCATATCAACATTATCTTGTGTTATAGTAGGTGTATAACATATTTTGTATGAATTATTTTCGGTTACAAATACAATCAGAAGAAGTGGTGTACACTAATATTGTTTTAGTTAGAATATCATATAGAGAATAGAATATCATATATTATTTTTCTATTCATTGTGTGTTTAAATTACCGTTTACTTGTATGTGAATTCCCAGGCCAACAGGTGATCAATCCTTTGACAGATAGATTGAAAAACTGATATAGATCTATATTTAATAAGATAAAACTGTGTACTAAATTTTACCGACTGAACTTTGCATATTTTATTTATCGTGCTACTTTGAATTTGAACAGACAGAATGATAAACTTTCTGTTAATTGATTTCGTTCAAAATCTGGTAGTAATTACAAATTTGCCAAACTTTCTCTCTTGCAATTTTTTTGAGTAATTATATTCATAGACAGACAGGCATAATTTAAAAATGTATTTTTCGTATTCTGAGAGGTCTGAAGTTTGAAGAATCAAAATCCTAAGTTCAAACATTTTTATGATTTCAATACTTTGCCTTTATTTAGTTTATATACTAGAAAGTCAAAATAGGGAAATTCAATACAAATATCATAAATAATCATGACAATTAAAGACGTCATATTGAATTTATCTTATTGGGAGGTTACAAATTCATTATTCTTATCCACTGCTAACTGAGACTTCTGTCAAAAGATCGAAATCAACGGACTTTTGGGGAAGACAGTTCTTGAAAAGCCATAATAGGTAAAGGAAAAGAACGGTATTGAGTGTCATTTTGGGGAAACAGATAAATATCTATTCATATTCCCTGCTAGACGTGCGTCGATTTCAAAATGATAACAGAAGTTGTCTGTCTGAAGAAAAGGTATTGAGAAAAGTGAATAAGGTGCTTCTCGGAAGAAGAAATAACTTGCAAGTAATGCACAAAAAAAGGCGCATTATTTGACAGTTACAGTAAGGTGTTAGCAGTAAGGCAAATGAGGTACATTATTTCGTGATCTCTAGATTAAAATTTATTAAGAGAATATAATTTTTTTTAATATACATCATAGCCAATAATGACTAACACAGTCTGAGCAAAAATTAGCGTATAAGTAAACAATGACGGATGTGGTCTGAACGAAAAGTACAAGTCAATCCAAGATGATTACAGCGATACGAATGAAAAGTTCAATGACTGAAATGTCACTAATGCGTTAATATTGTCTAGAAAGTAGTTTCATTTAAGAAAAGAATGGTATTAAATGAAGATTCTATGCTGTAAAATATAAATGTAGTAGTACTGAATGTGATAATAATACCTAAAACGTAACAAGAAATTTAAAATAATTTGTTCATAAGTTTGATGATGTCGGTTAAAAGTATGAAGACTCATTACTTAGAAATTTGAAATACGTAAACTGTGAAAAATGAAATTCATGTCAATTTCGCGTTTTGTAAGTTATTTTGTGAAATTTTTTTAATCGTAATCTTAAATTGTGCATGCAATATCCCCCGGATTTCACATTTTTTAAAAAAAATATTTTATGGAATTCATAAAATTTTAAAGTTATAATAATTAAGTGTTTCATTAAATAGTTGCATTCTAAAACGGAAGTTTCTGAAAAACCACGAATATAGCAAGGTTTTTTTAAAATTATTTTAATAACGCATTTTTTTCTCTAAAACATTGATTTATTCGTAAAATTTTAAGGCATGATTCAGTGGAATCTATTCATTTATCGTTTTTACTTAATTTATTCAATGTGTATAACTCGAATCGTAATTGTAACTAATAAAAAAATTCAAGATTTCTGGAGTTCATTTTCTTAAAGGTTTTCTATTCATGCTATTACAAATATAACCTAGCTATTTATAAAGTTATTATTTTAATCAATTATTAACTTTTAAGTCGCATGTCGGTTTACTATTTAATACGGTTATTTCTAAAAAGCGGTTGGGTCTAAAATTCATGGAAAAAACCCGAAAGGCAAGTTATTTAGTTTCAAATGAACTGAGATAATAACAATTTAGATTTGAAAGTTCAATATTATTTACATTAGTTACTTTGAAATGTTCGATATGCTTGAATTTTGTCGTATACATAACTTTCAAGTATGCATGAAATAAGTAAAATGCTACTATGATAAAAAAAATATTGTATAAGCTCATTACTTTGATAAAATGCATTAATACAACATCAACTCATAAACCATAGACAGGAATATTTAAAATACAATTTATCAAAGAGAAATTTATTTTTTACAATAATGAAAGATTTTAATCAGATTTCTTATTAATTATTAAATAAACGATCGAAAGCTCAGTTAATATATTGGCATTTCAAGAACGGGATATTGAAATATACCAGTATAGCTAAGCCTCGTGTATGAGTCGTTGTTCTGTAAAAAACATCTATCACACATTCTTCCTTGATAATGGATATTATAAAACCCGTATTAATGTCAAAATCATGTATAATTATGTTCAGAAACTACATTTATAACAATAATTTTGAGCTTTAGAAGCACTAAAAAGTAACCATACAGTCACATATGTATAATAAGGAATCTTATTTTTTTCGAGTGTTGGATGAAGTTTTGAATATGATTACGAGGAATACGTTCAGTAGGTGTGCAGTGAAAATTCTAAGAAGAACAATATTGCTGCTTTACTTTATATGAAAATATAGTAGGAAAATACAGCTGATTTATAATACAAGAATAACACTTGCATTAAGCAACTTCATACAAGAATCAACTCGCTACTAAACAACCTTAATCGCAACAGCATAAAGCACTTAGAGACAACTCGCTGAATATCAGCACGTCAAAGAGATACTTCACTCGACTACTCACGTCTGCTAATTCACTCTTGTTTTTATGCCTTCGTTTTTATAGCTCCTGTGGCTTCGAATGTTCTAGAATAAACATTTTAATTTCAGTTCTTTCACTCAGATTCTCTAATATCCTTCATTTTTTTATCTTATCTAAATGTCGCCCAGTTTATCACTCTGGTCAATTCCGGGGTACATTGAGCCGGCATCCATTCTGCTTCCATCATAGCCAATGTAAAATTCTGTCTTCTTATGAGACTTACTACAGAGGGAAACAAAACATTTAAGAAATTAAAAATTTGCAACACTGATTGTTGAAAAGATAAATATTTGAGAGGTTCAGTGTCTGCTTTATATTTCTATTTCAGCCTTATGTGCAGTAGTTCCATCTATTCCCTAAAGGCAACACATTCCAAGAGAATGTTGCAACAGACATCCAATTGCGATCCAGTGCTTGCTTTCTTACATCATTTGAGACATTTCCTTCTAAATATATTGTACGTTTGGGAAATTCTGTCTAGATTTTTAAGATCGATTTGGTAACTTTTAGATTCCCATGATTCTTCACTTTCTATGTCTATATATACGCGATTTCTAGTCTTCCAAGGAATAAAGTTGCCTTTTGATTAATAATTAATGCTTAACTTTCAAATAAGTTGCTGCAGTTAAAATAAAAGAAAAGATCAAAACTTTTCTGTAAGACTCGCTATTATTCCATAACGTTTTATCATCGTAATTGGTAGGAAAATCTCGAATGTTTTAGAATGTGTTGTTTTGTACATTTTTTATTCAAATACTGTGGGCAAATAAATGACCTTTTACATTATTAAATATAACCGTTCTTTATTTGCCTCCAATTTATAAATTGGAATAATTGGGAGTGCTATTAAAGTAAAGACATTGTGGAAAGGAAAACCTTCATATATTTAATATTACATTCTGTCATATAATAAACTATAGATTTTTTATAACATTCAAAGCGTGTTTCTATCACCTCTCAATAAGAATTTTTAAAGAAAATTTGAAATATTAGCATTTTTCTTAGAAAGTAAAAAAAAAAATGGACATTTCAGTTTTCTCATTACCATTATATTCTACAAATAAAAATCTATGATCTTTTTTTGCATAAAAAAAATAAATAAATGTGAACAAAAAAAATGAATTTTTTTGTAAAATTTGAAATGAATTTATGAAAGTTCTGATTTGCCCTTTTTGGAACACAATTGAATCTTAAGTAAAGAAATACTGTAAAAAAGTCCTGAAAAAAAGCCGGGGTAGATATTTTTTCTCCCTTATCTATAGTATCTCTCCCACCGTTAAGGGTACATCAGAAATGAAGACGAGAAGTTTCCAGTATGGTGGTTGGTTCTCCCCACCCGAGTAGGCACAGAAATGGTGGAGGTCGGTTACCTCCTACCAATGAAAGGACGTGCTTCCCCAGAGAAGTGTTGTGCCGTGGCCTGTGATGGCCCTTAGGACTCATAGATCCCTTCAGTGTTGCTGTTGCGCGGTCCAGTCATTCATATTTTTCCGTGCGCCTTCAGGTGGTCTACCCACCTGAAGGCACACGGAAAAATCTGAATGATTGAAAAGCCTACTTCCCAGTTTGCTAAAATATCCTCATTGCTTACTGTAGTCATCATACCTAATTATTCTTTGTTCTCAGTTACAAAGGCAAACCGTGTTTAATTACAGTTTATAAGTTACTTTAGGAAATGTAAAACAAGCTTTACCTGCTCAATGTAAAACTAAAGATCTACGAATTGGATTTATTAATGACAATTTCTAGCATTAACATTTATAAATGAAAAAAATACTAATGCTTCTCTCTCTTTAATAAGTTTTAGATTTGGGATAATCATTTTACTCTACAAGAGAGTAATCTTTTCAACAAAAATAGTCACACCTCAGTAAACTTTACTAAAAAATTATTTTTTGTGAGAGAAAGGTTAATGTTTGATAAAAAAATAACAACATTTGATTAATGTTTCTTTGAATAATATAAAATTTGTCTCAAAGCAATTTGAGAATCTATCTGACTTAAACTTTCCAATAAAATCAATAAAGATTGTTAACCAAAAAAATATAGAACAATCATATAAAATTAACTTAAGAATATCTGAATACTTGAAACTATCTGAGCTTGACATTGAAAGGATTTCATTAAAGTTAATAATACTAGTTTCCTGAAATATTACTACATACATTTAAATGGCTAAGTTGCTCACTAATAATATCATAAATCGTTAAAAATAGCAAATAATAATTAATTTCTTCCGTGGAATTATACTCTAACTATTATCTATACGCATTTTTATGAAGACAACCTCTTTTTTAAAATATCATATAGTCTGTCACTTCATTTCCTAACCAAAATATTAGCTTTTGAATTTTTGAATACCCAAAGTTCTTCAATAATTAACCCCCTCCCGCATAAGTGCCCATCCAAATAGTCTGAAATATCTTTTTCTTTTTCCTGCCGTTAACTTTTTAAAATCTATTTATTCCCTAAAGAAAGTTCATTTACAATATTTCCAAAAGATCATTCCTTCAGTTTTATTATTTTGGAAATTAGTTAATATTTAAATATATTTAGTAAGTTTAGTAGTCAATAACATCGTTTAAAAATTTCTTCATAAATTCCTCTTCTTCTGTCTTCCTTCGTTCCCATGTCAACAGAACATTCTAAATTAGATTTACAGTGCCTTGACTGGTAGCTTTACCCGAAACTCACTAGAGGGCGGCGCCTTAACTCATTTAGCAGCAATTTCTAGCAGTGATGCCGCTATTTGGCCTTGCGACTGCTACTAGTGACTGGTGTTCAAGAAGGAAAAAGCTACTGCTCGTAAATTGAGTAAAAATGTAGAGGGGTTCATTCTTGATACTTGACTTTTTTCTTGGCAAAATTTTCACTGGATCAGGTTTCTTTTGCTCTTGACTATAACAGCCTACTGAAATAAGTTTTCATTACGTTGCCTCTTTTTGGCTATATTTCCAATAATTCCCTTGGTAAATTTCGCACCTGTCTTGCCAAAGAACGTTACCTTACTTCAAAAACACAATATTTTATTAAGACTCGAGGCATTCAGTCATTCCTTTTAGTTCACAGATTGCATAACACAGTGTGATGAACAGTTTGTGTTCTAATTTTACCAGCATAGGTCATTTTATTCTATACTTGAATCGTTGCATTTTACTAATAACATTACTTGAAATAATATGATTCTTTAATTAAGAATCACAAAATGAATTTAGATCCCATTTTTTCATTACTAAAGTTTTAATTTCTAAATTCTGATTTTTTTCTCCTTTTAAAATTGAATCATTAAGCCTGATCAGCTGATTAGAATTTTAAAAAAAATATTTATGGATAGCTTAATTACATGTGTCCTAACTCGCTCGAGATCGCCTTGTTCTGCAGGGGCTTGACTTAAGAGCTTTGGGAAGGTTAGATGAATTAAAAGAAATTAGAACAGTAAGTACTGTATTTTGTGTAGCTTCTTATAGAAAGAATACCTATTGCAATGGTTCTCATAACAAGACTTCGGAGAAATCTCTTCGGCTCTTTACCGATAATGGCCTCTAGAACCAAAACCACTCTTCTTTCAAAAGCTTATATATGTGTAGGGTCGTGTTCCCAGTCAAAAGAAGACCGCACGTTTGTATTTCCTACATTTTAATGGACGAACACAGGACTACACGAACATTAAGGAAAAAAAAGCATAGGGCTGATTGCATTTTAGGTGGACATGGAATGTCTGTTATCCTTTAACTGCGACGCTCACACTTTCCCGTTCCAAGCGTCTCCTTTCTGCCGTTTGCCTTACTTGCCTGCTTCTCCGTCTAGTCGGAACACCACTGCCATCTGCAGGAAAGGGAGGGAGAGTAACATAGGGGTTTAAACTACACACACACGCACACGCACACGCACACGCACACGCACACACACACACACACACACACACACACACACACACACACACACACACACATTCGTATAACGCTTTGCCCATGTTATCTTGTAAACAGGATACCTAGAGTAATTTTTCTTGGATTTTAATTATCTTGGAATATCTTAGTAGAAATGTAGAGGGAGGAATTTGTGAATGACCCATCTAACTCAATGGTGGCGGGTTGAAATTTTTATTTCGCTGTAACTTTCTAAATATTGAAGATAGAAAAATAAACCCAATTAACCAAATTAGCGCCTCATTAAGACAAACATTTTTTTGTATTTAAAGTTTTTCGATAACTGCAATATCTTAGAAGTTAGGGGCTGAAAAGTGATTTTCAAACACAAGTTTTGACTGTTTCTAACATCAACC
This sequence comes from Argiope aurantia, assembly GCA_026543865.1. Taxonomy (NCBI): domain Eukaryota; kingdom Metazoa; phylum Arthropoda; class Arachnida; order Araneae; family Araneidae; genus Argiope; species Argiope aurantia. The sequence continues at coordinate 22,731 of JAPMOR010005925.1, forward strand.
ATTTATGTTGCCAGATAGTAACTTAGATGTAAAGGAATCTACCTTTGCCTTCCAGCTTGCCGGGGGTGGGAGGTGCTTTAACATTGCAGTGTACCCAGAATACTTTTGTGAATATTCTATCCGTTTCTCGAAATCCTAGAAATCATCAATCATTCCAACTTGGGGAAATATATTTTAAGATTAAAAGACATTAATAAAACTTCCAAAACCTTTAAGTTCTTTGAATTGAAAAAGGAGTTGTTCTTAATCGAATCCGATATCTAAGCAAATTAATTTTATTTGTTTTACATTCTCATCTCTTACGTTTGCTTCTTGGGTCGTGGTGGCCTGGTGGTTTCGGCTTCGGAACCAGATGGCATCAGATTCGAGACCCGATTCCCCCAAAGAACCGTCCTGTAAGCGTGTCTAGTACTAATTAAATCCTTCGGTGTCAAACGTCCTCTCGGAAGGGTGTGGAAGCTTGGAGAGGAGGTTTCAGCTCCGGTGTCGTCCTCGTCAACTGACCGCGGTTCAAAATTACGAGGTCCGTCTCAAAATAGCCCTATTGTTGCATTAAAACGGGACGTTAGTATAACTAAACTACATTTTTTTTTGTCAGTTTTAAACATGCGAAATCTCTAGGTTTGCAACAAATTTCACGTTGCTCTACATTTTCTGTCAACAAAGATGCTGTTGATTTATCTATTTTTTTATGACCATCACTTTAACTTTCCTTGAAATCGATTGTTTTCTTTACCCCAATGAAGAACCAAAGAAATATGGTTACCTTCTCCTGCGGTAGAGAGAATCTTTTCAAGAAAATAAAACTTTTTTCTGTCCTTTCTTTGCAACATCTATTCTTAAAAGGTTCTGAAATCCAGTTCGCCAAATCCCCATTATATCTTTAAATTTTGTTTTCCGCTTTATTTTCGGTAGAATTTTATTTTCTGCCTATTTCTTTCGTGATTTTCCAGCGGAAGTGAGCCTCTCTTTAATTCTAAAACAAATCTCGTTTGGGTTTTCTTATCAGTCCCTTTCAAATTATTTACTTTTTCATTTTTTATTTTAGTATAAGGTTCGGAGAAAGTTTAAGTGTCGTCTCAAGTATCTTTCTCACCAATTAAGGACGGTTGGAAATTTCGAAGTATGTATCAGAATACTTTTTGTCTTGTTTTACAATGATTAAGTTAAACTTACCTGTGTTTCATTTTATAAATATTTCTCAGTAAATTATCACTTTTTTATGAAAAATATATTCATCTTCGAAAAACTAGTTTAATGTTTGTTATCTTCTGTAACTAACATTTAGATAAAATTTCGAAATGCAAGATAAGACATTTATGTGTATGATTTATTTTAAGTCTTACAAAATGTATAAAAATTAGAATTTCCATAGTAAGTGCTCAGAAATTCCAGCTTTCGGGAAGTACTTCAATGCACTTAGACTGATTTTATGCATTTTGCATAGACTGATTTTATGCATTTTGCATAGACTGATTTTATGCATTTTGCATAGACTGATTTTATGCATTTTGCATAGACTGATTTTATGCATTTTGCTTAGACTGATTTTATGCATTTTGCTTAGACTGATTTTATGCATTTTGCTTAGACTGATTTTATGCATTTTGCTTAGACTGATTTTATGCATTTTGCTTAGACTGATTTTATGCATTTTGCTTAGGCAGATTTTATACATTTTTCATAGACTAATTTTATACATTTTGCTTAGGCAGATTTTATACATTTTCTTAGACAGATTTTATACATTTGGCTTAAACAGATTTTATGCACTTATCTTAGACAAATTTTATACATTTTAAAAATTTTAATCACATGAATGTTCCTTTTAAACTTTTAGAGAAATAAATTATTATCACATTATTTTGTGAATCTTCCAACTTTTTTAAAACTTCTTCAGACATAAACGAGGTTTAAAAGTGGCAATATGAAAATATTGCTAGATAATAAAAAGCTGATCACACTAGTTTTGCACATTTTTTAAATTATTAAGAGGGCAAAGCACGTTTTGCATTCGCAACATTAGAAAGCATTGTTAATTTGGTTATTTCTGGGATTTATTTTTATTTTTGATTATAATTAATTTTACCCGATCTTCACGTGTTTCATCTGCAATTTTCAACGATTCAAAAGAAAGGGATATGTTTAAAGGTTGCAGATGCGGAACGAGGAGGGATTCGCGTAAGAGATAGTGGTTACTTCGAACTAACAAAATACAGGGTGGGCAAAAAGTCCGTAAAAACTTTAAAAATTCATAACCCGAAAAAATAACCAAAATAAAAAACGGTTTGTAGGTTTAGCATTGATTAGTCGCGGGGTTGCTTTGAAGATAAGAAGAAGAAAAAAATTTAAAACCCTGACAGATGGCGTTGATACGAATGACTTAGTTGGGAATATGCAAATGTGGCAGGTGATTATAAATACTTACGCTCTCTTGATTCAGAATCAGTTCTCCGTTGCATGCCATGTAAGTGAACGAGGAAGCTGAGTGGGAAAGATAAAGCGTTATTGGTGAAACTCCTTTGCATGAACCAGGAATCTATGACTGTTACACTGAGTAAATTCCAAAATGTGAAGACTGCAGAAGGGCCTTTAATAATAGCAGGCCTCATACAGCTGCGATTTGAGGAAACTGAATCGCTGAAGGATCGTGTAAGGTCCGGGAGACCAAGTCTAAGGCAGACATGTTCGGCGCGCGTTGCACCTCAAAGGGAAACATTCAAGCCAGAATCCACTGAAGGGACTTGCAATGAACGGTAAGGATGCAGAAGCTTAGTTTCCATGGCTTCCTCCGTCTTCAGATCTGACACCAGCAGACCTGTAGGCTATGGGGAAATTTAAAATCCCGGGTGTATCGATCCCGTCCATCCAATCTGTTTGAATTGAAAGATGCAATCCGCCGAGAGCTGTCATGTATACAGACTGATATGTTGCATTCTTCCATTGCTGGTTTGTGACACTCCTGAAATGTCTTATCACCTATGGTGGTGGACAAGTGGAACATATATTGCTATAATAAATGGTTTGGGAACATTATTTTTTTTATTTGCGTGTCCTTTCTTTCAATTATGTACAAAACGCCACCTGTCGGCTGTCTTTTTTTTTCTTATCTTAAATAAAATCCCGTGACATATCGATGCTAAATCTCCAAACCGTTTTTTTTTTATTTTGCTTAATTTTCCGGGTTTATTAGCTTTTAAATTTTTTACGAACTTTTTGCCCATTTTGTATGTTAGAGTAGTATGAATACTTATTGCGTTTCCTTACTTTTATTTCAAAGTGAACTACGTTTTATTTTATTGTTAATAAATAATTTTTAAATGAAAAACCTGACCTCGCATTCCAGCCACCTTTTACGACAATTCATTGTGAATTAGCTCTGCTAAAAGTAGGTTTGTACAACAAAAATTTTAATATGAAAACAGAGTTAGATTTTTCGGCAATTACATAATTTACCGTGAGGCTTAAAGTTAAACCACAGACAGTTAATTAACCTCAACTAGTCTAAAAATTCAGATTAGGTAAAAATTTTAAGGCTTCAAATAATTCTCTAAAAAAGCTAAAGTGATAAATCCCAATTAATTAAAAGTTGTCTGATTTCAAATGTTAAATTCTAATTAAAAGAAAGTTGCATGCCTTAAAATGTTTCTTTAGAAATTCTTTTAAGACTATTTCTAAAAACATTGTCTACCACCAAATGTTTTAAAAAAACATTTAGATAACTGATTTTTACGTGTTTCGATTTTAAATATTTCGTTGAAAGTTTTTACAAACACCGATTGTAATTGCTTGAAAAAGACTTTCGACAATATTATTTTTCTGAGTTAAAAAAACAACCTTTGAATATTTCGCCTTTAAATTTTTCTTTAATATTTCTACAGCTTTGAATTCTAATTATATGAAGATTGCAGTTAGTTTTTGAAAAGTCTTGGATTCAGGTTCGAAAATCTAATTCATAAAAAAAATGATCCGTATCTTGTTGAGATTGGATATATCTGTGTCTGTGTTTTGTAGAAATTTGATGTCGGCCTAAGAGTCTGTATCTTGTGGATATTTGATGTCTCTCTGTCTTGTGGATATTGGATGTCTCTGTGCCTTATAGATATTAAATGTCTTTATGTGTGTGTCTTGTGGATATTAAATGTCTTTATGCATGTGCCTTGTGAAGAATGGACGTCTCTGTGTGTATGTCTTAAGAAGATTGGAGTCTATGTGTCTTGTGGAGATTGGACGGAGATTAACCTTCATAAATGTGCTACTAATTATCTCACATCAACGCGAAATGGGGTAGCACTCCCAAAATACTCCTCACTAAACTTTCATTTAATCTACTTACGTGAATGGACACGTTAAGCAATTTTACGTCATGAAAAACTTTTTAAAATTTCTTTCAAAAAGTTTTTTATATATCATTCAATTTCGTTTATATTACACTCGTACTATAAATCTGTAAAAAAGAATAAGGTTGTGAAAGGATTTTAAAACTCAAGCCTGAATTCTTTGACACAAACATTTTTTACTTCAGTTCTTTTCCTTTGGGAAAAAGAAATCTTATTATTTACATAAGCTAAATTTGGTTTCCCAAATGAAAACATCCAGTCACCGTCCACTTCACCTATGCAAAGTAAACTCTTTAAAAAGATTCAATACATTGCAATCATCCATGCTACAAAACTTTAGAAGCACCTTCCAGTAAAGGAAAAATAAGTGTTGATCTCACCAGATTTTTACCTCATATGTTTTTATTTGTTTAATATCCTCATTTTTACTTCTTTTATATCTTTTTTCTTAATTTTAAGGTGTATTATGGTGACTACTTTGTATAGGACACATTTTGCATCATCTCTGGTCTTCGTCAAAATAAAGGTGGTGTTGATTTATATATATATATTTTTCTTTCTCATAATCACACAAAGAGCAAATAGTGTAATCTTTAAAAAAAATTTAACTCTAGATTTTTACGATTCTTTACATTTTGCACTTCCCAGAGATCGAAAAACAATTTTTGGAATTGTGTTTATCTGTGAAAACGACAACTGAAACCAATTTGAGAAAGATGGCTGAAATTTAGTGTAGAGTTTTTTACAAAGTTTGTAAATTTCTATAAAATTCTGAACGAAATTCAATAAAAGAAAATCCGTCTTTTTGATGCCCATGTATCCGAACACGATAATTACTATACGAAATGAGGGGGTATGGTCTTCATGTAACTTTTTCTCATACTCTCTAATAAATGTCTTATCCTCCTTTCTCTGTGTAAATTTTGTGGACCTTGGACAAAGTCGTGAGCACCTTCCATAGTATTAGTGTGCGACAGATACGAAATACAGATATATGGCATAAGTCTTATTTGTGGAATCTATTGTAGAAAAATGTATTTTATAAGATTAGCGAGCCAATTGATATCAACGCATGAATCAAAACTACATTTGTTGATGTATACGGAATTTCTTTGAACTAAGTTATGGCGTTTTCATGATCGCGAAATTACAGAACGACATACAATCAACAATTCGATGAATTTAATTCAGTGCGTCATAAATATATGTGAGGAGGAATTGTGAGATACACCTGTAATGTATGCTGTACCAAATTCCATCTTCCTTCTTTTCGTTTTGTGGGTATCGAATTCATTTGTACTCGAATAGCCAAAAAGACGGATTTCCTGTGAATGGATTCCGAATGTGAATTTGATTGAAATCTACATATTTTGTTGTCATTCAGCGTGCCAAATTCATGCCACCTAGTTCAATTTGATTTCAATTTATCTAATTAGAGACATATGGATGGACAGATATAAAAGATTGCTATACTTCCTCTGTACTTTACATATGAAAAAGTAAAAAAGCTAAATGGAGGAAATTTGATGTGCAGATTTATCAATTAATTGTATATTCATAACAAGTGTGAATCAAAATTCATTAATTGATTGACCGTCTATTGGTTTGTTCTTTATCCCCACATAAACATAACTCCTAAACGCAATGATGTCCTATCAGCAATTAATCGCCAATATTGCACTGAGGTTCAGTAAAAATACTAAATTCACGCCAAAATTCAATCTAGTAACTATTGTTTAGCATGTATTTTATACACAAATACCGTTTTTCTTTGCTTACTACGAAGTAAAAAGTTCTCATGCTTGAAAATAAAAACCCGAGCAATGCCAAAGATCCACTATTTTATGCTGGAGAGGGATAGAGAAAATACATTTATTACAGAGCATGCGTGAAATTTTCGAAGAGACCACTCCTGCTGGTATTGCATTTATTAACCATCACTTTACATTTTCTGATATAGATTTTTTTCCCTTTCAGTCTGATGAAACGTGAGAGAAATATTGAAACACTTTCCTGCGAATTCTTCACTAGGGGAAAACAGATAAGAATAAGTCTTTTCCGCTTCTTTCAGTAACGTCAGTTCTTACGACGTAGAGTAACAAGGGTCTTCAATAAATTCTCGTCGCTTAAACTTTTTTTTTCTTATTTTCTTATTGATCTTTGTCTCTTCCGAACTTTATTGATCAGAGGAAGTACTCATCTCACTAATTTTCAAGTAATTTTATGTAAATTTGCTTATAATAGCTTATATAGTTTTTGATTTTCAACGAATGCCTAGGAAAACTAACAATTTTTGATTTAATATGTTGATTGTCATGTTGTTGTCCAAATCAAAGTAACGCACAATAATAATAATTTCTCATTCAGTATAGACTTTGATCCGAGTAGAACATGTCTATGTTTAATTTATATCTATTTTTGGCCATGGTGAATTACCTGTGATTCACATCTTATATCTAATCAGATATTATCTTCTTTACTACAGTTAAAAGATAGCAAAAGAAAGCATGTTATTAGATAGAAGTACGAATCACAGCCATGAATCATTGTGAAGGAAATTTCAAGGACATGATCAGAAGTTAAAGTTTATTACAGTGTTCTTGTACGCTTGTTGTCCGAGTTCATTCCATTGTTATTTTAGGTAAATATTACATTTTCCGAAAGTCCAGGATTTTGTTTCAATATGTCTATTAATAAGTCATGTTTTTCTAGATTAGTATTATTTTCGAATGGTAGTTTTTCCCTTTTCTTATTCCTTTCAGGTGCAATGATAATTCAAACGATCATTTTAATACCAATAGTTAACAATATAAGATTCAAATGTTTCTTTAAACATTTTGGATGAATGAATTACTTTTATTATGATATGTTTTTAGAAAACCTTTCAGTTTTTCTTGAAATCATAAGATGATAATAAAAATATTTCTCTAAATATTAAAATGTGATCAAAAATAAAATCTAGATCCTTGTGACAGCATTTTCACTTTATTTACGTAACAAAAATTGTTTTACCGTTTCTTGAACGAGATTTTATATTTTGTATCTACGTTTCTATCCAGGATTATTTTGCCTTTTTGAAATTATAAGCTCGCAATAATTCAAAATTTTCGATAGTTGCAATAAAAATGCAAACGATAATTTTAATAAACATAAGAATTAAATGTTCATTTTGGGAATTCTGGATGAAAAAATTATTTTTGTTATAGTAATTTTTAAAATTCCTTTCAATTCTTCTTATAATCAGACAGAGAGAATCAAAATATTTCTCTGAAAATTCAGATGTGATCAGAAATAAAATCTAGACCCTTCAGATAGAATTTTCGTATTATTTTCGTAACAAAAGTTGCTTTATCATTTATTCAAAAAAAAAATTATATCTACGTTTCTATCCAGGATTATCTTCCTCTGTTGGGAACTATGTGCCTACAAAATTTAAAAATGAAAGATAAACTAATTTTCGGACATAATGGTAAAAATTTTATCTTTAATCATTTTATTCTGAAATCTAGTAAAATATGAATATAGGAAATAAAAAAAATTAACAATATGATACTCCAAACCCTTCACTCTATTTCGCCATAAGAATCAGACAAAGCTAAACAAATATAGAAAGATTCAAAATTCCTAATTGAATTCTTCCGAGAAATGCGAAAACCACCCCCTCTTCTATTTTAAGAGAAAGAAATCTTAACGTTTACATTAGCTAAATTATATTTCCCAAAAGAAAACACCGCCTATTCCGTTGCATAAATTTGGAAAAGTAAACTCTTTAAAAAGATTCTATATATTACATATTTCTCCATCCCCCAAAACTCTCAAACCAACCTCGAGAAAAAGGAAAAAAAAAAATGGGTCTTGGTCGGAACAGATATCCATCCCACATGTTTTTATTTGCTTTACATTCTCATTTCTATCTTTTATATGTTTCTTTTTTTTAAGTTTTAAACAAAATGATCGCTGGCCTTAGGACAAGTTTAGCGTCGTCCCTTGGCCTACGTCAACAAAGGAAGTGTTGATTTATCTATTTTTTTATAACCATCACTTTAACTTTTCTAAAATCTATTTCTTTCTTTTTTTCAAGCCCGATGGAACGTGAGAAAAATATTGATACTTTTTCCCTGCGAACATTGCAGTAGTGAGAAAGTTCCGATGAAAATAAACTTTTCTCCCCCCCCCCCTTTGTTTTGAGAGGGGGTGAAAAAGTAACATGAATTCTGGTGAGGTAGCGTAACTTTGGTCTCCAATAGTCCCGTTACATCTTTAAATTTTGTTTCGTTGTTTTGTTTCGAACTTTTATTTTAGTCTCTTTTTTTTCATCACATTGATCGGAAACAGTTTTCTTCTCGCTAATTCTGAAACCAATTTTCATAAGTTTATCTAGAAATGCTTCTTTACTTATTTCTCTTTTGTTTGATTTCATGTTTAAAGAAACTAAGTGTTACTTAATGAAAATCCGTTACAATAGGATTGAATTGTGATGTTTACTATTGTTTTACATTTTCAATTTAGAATTTTCTATTCGTTATTTTAAATCACTATGTTTCTTTAAAATTTGTAGTCTATTTGTTGAATAATAGTTGACCTATGATTTAATGTTTGAATAGTGACATATTTTTATGAAAGAGAAAAACTTTTTATGGGTGTTTTATTATGCCTTTTGTTTCTCCTTTTCAGCTTCTATTTAAATGTTTGCATTGACAGAAATTAACATTAAAATCTTATATTTCTTTAAATACATGACTTTATCTTGAAACCATGAATTTATCTGAAAATGCTTACTTTTCTGGCTTTTACTTGATTTTATATTTAGAGAAGCTTAGTCTTATTTAATGAAAAAACTTTACATCTACATTGAATTTTGAAGTTCAGTTTTGATTTCCAACTTTAGTTGTTTAAACTTTTATATTCGATATTTTAAATTATTGAAGTATGTTTCTTTAAAACTTTTAGCCTATTAATTGACTAATCACTGGTTTTTGATTTGACATTTGAAATATTGACATATTTGGATGAGAGAGAAAAACTTTTTGTTAGTGTTTTTACTCCTTTTTTGTTCATAATTTTCATCTTTAAATTAAACATTTGCGTTGACAAAATTGAATATTGAAATTGTTTGCTTCTTTAGATGCATAAATGTACTTTGTCTTTATTAACATTTATTACTTCGAAATGAACGTTTTGGTTTTGTTTCAAGGGATTTTATAACGTTTAAAACGAATTAAATTCAATGTCTCTAAAACTTACAATAACAATTAATTCTATTTACTTGAGTGAACATTTTGGGAAATTCCACTTTTCAATATTTTTGCCTTCCTTCTAAGTAATTTTATTATCCCTTTATCGTTTATGTTTATTCCTTACTTGGTATAACTCTGCACAGTACGGTAAGCAGAGAAAACAAATGATATTTAAATAAGAACAATTTATTTTCTATTAATTAATTCATTTTGAAAATCCTAAAAGCACGAATCGAAAGTTAATCAAATTTTTAATCGATATTATCCTCACTGTAATCGAACGGAGTTAAAAAAAAAATTTAAATGCTTGAAAATTCTTGACTAAAGTCTTGTAATTTAAGTAATGCTTTTGTATTTCATTTTTCAGAAAATTTGAGTGAAAAGAAATTATGTTTGTATAACTGAATGATGCTTCCCTAAAGAAAATAAGGAATCATTTGCCTCTTATGTCTAAGAAAATAAACGTTTCAAAGATTTTTCTCTGTAATGTTTATCCATAGTCAAAACTTTTTGAAACAACAGCAGTTGCTGGAAAGATGAGTACTGACTACATCAAATATTCATCTACTGTTCATTCTCAGATTGGAAAACTCTCAACGTTTTTTGCGCATGCGTACGTAAGTGTTTATTTCCTTAAAAAAAGGGCGAGAGGAAAGATAAAAGGAGGAGATATTTACATTTAACAATAAGGCAAACGCAGGCTATTAACGGAAGTAGGAAGAATAATGACTGCTTATATTTTTGCGTATCATTCCCTATCGAAGTAGAAACACCGAAATGTGCAAATCGCGAGATCCTGAAACGAATGTTTATGTTTGTATTTGTTTAACATTTTCATTTTCTATATTTACTACTGTTTTTCTGTTTACTTTAAACAATGCATTGACAAGTTTTAGAGCGATACAATTGTTTCATGACAACGTCAATGAAAATTTTTTTGATTTATGCCTTTCTTATGACTAAAACCATTTCAAAAGGTTTGTGTTCACCTTCTTAACATTTTTTTAACATTAACAAACGTGAGAAAAATGTCAACAAGGCTTTCCAGTCTAGATAGCTTCTTGAAAAATTAAAATATTTTCTTTCCTTTTCTTGTAGCATATTTGAAGATCATTGAGATATTCCTAACTTAACAACAAATTTTACTATGCAGTGGATTTGCAAACAACGACTGGATTCTTGTTTAAATAGATTTATGCAAGATAAATTCGTTAAAACGATATTTCAAAGTATCAATTGACAAATGCGATAGCGAGAAAAAAATTGAATCCTTACGGTGATTATCCCATTGGCAAAATATCAAATGATTTTATGCTAAAATAGAAATTTATATATCGTTAGACTTGTTGTTGATCATCTATATTGCTAGAGGATCAACATAGGGAAAGACCATGAAGCAGCTAAAAGGGTGTCTGTACCATGAAATTCGTTAATCAGTGACCCGAAGAGAGAAATGAAAGCATATAAGAACAAAGGCATACTCTAAAGGAAAAAAAAATTGAAACTTGAGCACATTTGCTTTTATTTATGATGTCATTTTGCATGTGGGATATAGCAAACAGCAACAAAGAAAGTACATATCAAGGAAAATGAATCTACCGAATTTTAGTAATGATTCTGGTTTTCAAATTAGGTAATGTTTGCAAATTTGATGTGCGCTCATTGGATTTTAAGTATCCTAATAGCAAGAAATTCATTTTAGTAAGATAAAAAATAACTGATAGAAGATACTTTTTCCATCAAAATCTTATGTTGATAAACATCTTCTAATTAAATCACCATTTTGTATCTATGTGACATCTGATTCTCAGCTAGAATTCGAAAACGATACTGTTAATCAGCATTGCCTCATAGCAACGTTACCGAAATCGTTTTCATATCTACTCCCCCCCCCCCATTCTGTCACCTTTTTCCTATTTCGATTCTAATAAATATACAAACGATGTACCTCGCTTTTATTATTGTACTAGTTTCTGTGAAAGGGCTTTGCTACGTGGTTTCATGTGCTACAAGTAACATTATAGCCAGTCATTTCAATTTCTTGCTCTGTTTATTCCCTCGCTTGTTTGATTAAGCCATTCATTTGAGTATTAGAACCAGTGACAGTGAATTGCCCTCAACTAAAACATAAGAAAGAAATCTTGCAATAAACTCTTAAAAATTAGCGAAAGAGCATTCAAATTTTGACTGCAAAAGGGGCTTAGATTTAGTTTTAGGATTGGATCTTTAAACAATTTAATTTGATTGAAGTAAACGACATCCAATAAAATATTTCAGCTTAAACTGACTCAAATTAGAATATTTGATGACGAATCACTCACCAATGCATAAAAATTGGTATTGGCAGTCAAATCTTTCGAAACATTTTTCCGATGACCATAACAATGACAGCTCCTTTCTTTTTTCCTTTCCTCGTATTCGAAGGTGTGTCTTGAAATACCTATATCTAGATTTTATTTTTTCAACAGAGTTTTTGAACTCACTGGATTTGCCAGGCATATCATCACACCTTTTACGACTGAAAGTTGGATCACCGGTCATTTACGGAATTTCAACCCACCACGACTGTGCAATGGAACGCGATTGGTCATTAAAAAAAATGAAGAAAATTATTACCAATTATTACGAAGTCACCAATTTGAATGGCAAATTCCGAGCCGAAAATGTTTTGCTACCACGAATGCCAATGATTCTCATAGACGTGCCAATTGAATTCAAACGGTCCATTTTCCTATTAGATTGGCATTCGCAATGACAATCAATAAGTCGTAAGGCCAAACGATGTCTGTTTACGGCTTAGATTTCGGCACACCATGTTTTTCACCCGGACAGTTATACGTGGCATGTTCCCACGTGAGCATACCATCGAGCTTATTTGTGTTGGCTAAAGACGGACTGTCAAAAAATATCGTAGACTCAATTGCTCTTCGAAATGAATATTGATTTTCTTTATTTCATTTTTATACTTTAGGATAAAAAATATATTACTTTTTTCACTTTACGTTTAACTTTTGAGAGATCAAACAATGCATATGTTCGTTACGTTAATAGAATACATTGTACTGAGAAAATGAATGGTTGGTGGGTTTTTTTGTTTTTATCTGCGATCATCGTCTACAGCTCTCCATTTCTCTTTCTGTCTTAGATCCCATCCCCACACACTTACAATGCATTCGTTATTTTTTAATTAATAATCAAAATATTCACTAGAAATAATTTATATGGCAGAACAACGTTTGCCGGGTCAGCTAGTATATATATAATATTATACATTTAAATTAATAATTTTAAAATATATACAACTGTAGTATATACAATTATATATATTATTATAAAATATTTCATTTAATTCCATTTAGTAAAATGCATTTCAATAAAACATTTTCACGTCCTTTAAAATGACTCAAAAATAAATTTAATAACGTTATAGGAATTTCTTCATAACTTTTATACGAAGAGAACGCACTTAATATTGCCGAATCACATCGCAGAAAAAAACATTCGTAAAACAATATTGGTCCTTTTATAATTATTCCCATTCATGAGTCTACCTTTAAGAATTACCTAAAAAAAATAAAGAGCAAGCTAATATTCAAATACGACGAAAGAAATTATTTCAAGTTTTTACTATAGGCAGTTCGAAAAAGAAAATGAAAAAAAATGACTAAAAAAATAATAAATAAAGTAATGTGTAACTGAAAAATATTTTTTAAGTTCTCAATCTATTACGCCACTAAAACTCAGAAGGGATTCAGCATAGCTAACAGGATTATTTCAGGATGAGTTAAATTCCACCTTCTTTGGAATATCCCATCTGAAAAAAGAAAGAAGTCTTAACGTTTACATAAGCTAAATTATATTTCCCAGAAGAAAACACCGAATCATTCGCTACTTCAACCCTAAAAAGTAAACTCTTCAAAAAGATTTTATATGTGACATTTATCCATCGCCAAAAGCTCTCAAACAGACTTCGAGTAAAAGGAAAATGGGTCTTGGTCGGGCCAGGTATCCATCCCATATATTTTTATTTGTTTAACATTCTCATTTTTGTCTTTTATTATTTTTTTTGTTAAGTTTTAAACAAGGCGATCGCCGGCCTTAGGAAGTTTCTCACCAACCAACGTCCTACGTCAACAAAGAAGTTGTTGATTTATCAATTTTTTTTATAACCATCATTTCCACTTTTTAAAATTGTTTTTCTTCTCCGGTCCAATGAAACGTGAGAGGAATATAAATACGATTTTCTCCAGCAAAATCTTTAAAAGGGAAAAAGTTAAAAAAAAAACTTTTTTCCTCCTTCTAGTAATATAAATTCTTGCAATGTAGCGTAGTCCAGCTCTAAACAAATTCGTGATACATGTTTAAATTTTGTTCCTTCTTTATTTTTCTATGAATTTAAAAAAAAATCGAGAAAGTAAATTTTTAAAAAATTCTTCCGCATATTTGTTTTCATAGATTACTTTCAAATTATTTATTCACCATAAACCCATTTTTGAAATTGTTCTGAAAAACCTTACGATGTTTAAAAGATGTTAATTCGTTTTATAATGCAGTCATTTTTTGTCGAAAAATTAGGTTATTAATTTTTTTTTAGCTTTTCTTGGTTAAATTTTGATTTAATCGAGTTTTTATATTTGAATTTTGATTTACTGAAGATTTTTATTTTTCATATTTGAATTTCAATTATGTTTAATTAATTTTGATTTGATTGTTTAGTTGTAATTAAAAAAATATCTAAGTATCCAGTGACAGCATTAATTGCTTTTGAAATTATGTTTTTGAAAAGTCTGTACAAAAATTTACAATTTTTATTTCAATTTAACTTTAAGCATGCTCATGAAAAAAATTCAAACTTGAAATCTTTTGAAATTTTTTATTGACTATATAAAATAATTAATATAATTTTTTGTAAAAATAGTAAAAGCTTTTTAAAATGAAACTTTTATATATTCAAATTTTTATGAGCTAATTAAAATTGAAATAAAATTATAATTTCTTCATATCGAATTAAAATTTTGTAAAACGCGTTTAGTTGTTTCAAAAACATGTTGGACTTTAATTTTTTATGTATTTTGTGCTTATAAAAAAATGATCTTCTATTAAAACATAAAAAATGGTCTAATGAATTTAGAAGATGTGCTAAAGATTTACGCACTAACAGAGCAAAAAAAAAATCATTATCAAGAATCATAAGATTTAGAAGTAGTGGAAAAATCTAATTATAATTAGAAAATTCTGTTTAAAGTAAATAATTCTCTTTCTTTTATTATCGAATAAAAATCAAAAGTAAATAAACAATTACCGGCAAAAAATTATTTTAAAAATAATTTCATCATAGTTTTCTTTAATTGAACAATTGTGCAAAATATATTTGTAAAAGATTAAAAAAAAATTACAAAAATCTAATTCTAAGCAATCATACGAATGCAGTGGAAGATAAAAAGTTCGATTTCAAAATTCTAATCTTTAAAATCCATATACATTCAAAATCTTATTTTTTACTGAATTTCTTTTAACTTACATAAAAAAATACTGGGATTTAAGTAATTGTTAAGCAAAAATCCCGGAAAAAAATCCCCCGTAATAATAATTTCATTTTTTAGAAATTTTTTTAAATGGCAATAAGTCAGTTTCAAAGAGAGTTTTATAGATACATATTAAAAAAAATTTAAACATTGGGTAAAATATCGAAACATAATGTTTTAAATTCTGGGAATTACTTTAAAAAAGCGTAGAGTGGAAAATGATGGCACTTAGAGTTTAAAATATATGAGTGAAAAATTATTTCAGAGGTTTGGGAATAGAAATTGATTTCTTAGACCAAGCGAAAAAGAAAAATGGAATGCGTTCGGAATATTATCTATACTTATAATAAAGCTCAATGTGTGTGTGTGTTGGCGCTCTACAGGCCAGACCATTCAACCTACAGCTACCACATTTGACACGTGTATACCTTGGAGGCCGAAAATCTGCACCTGGGGGTTATTTTTTCGAATTTTTAATTAGAATTTTATTTATTTAAAATTTAAGCGAAATTTTGGCGTGTTTTTGCTATAACTTCCGAAAATATTACCGCACAAAAAAGATTTTTACATGAAGTTAAAGATCAAAAATTTATCTTTTAAATGATACCGATGTTTTAACCTAAAAATTAAATTTCTAATTTTAATGAATTTTTAAATAAATATTTTAACTATATTTTTCAACAATTTTTTTCGTAAAAAATAAAAATAAAATTTAAGCTGCATGAGCACATTTCGCATTCATGGGGAAAAAATAGCTTTTTTCTAAGTGTTGCCATCACATTTATTAAAGCTCCAATTAAAAATAAATTAAATCTTTTTGGAAATGAAATCGTCTGTAGGAAATAAAACAAATAAGAAGTATTATTTTTTTCTAAAAAATAAATTCAAGAAAAATTATTTTATGATCTTTTACACTCTCTATATTATTAAACCAATAAATCAGTTTTATTTTAAGGCAAGTTTTGTGTAATATGAACGGGATATCCATTCAAATCAGCGCCACACATCTAATCTGTAAACCTTTAGTAAGACACAGATCTGCTAAAATGGTCTAAATGGAAAATGATTATATTTTATGTAACTTCATTCAATAAATGCTCTAATAAATAACGAATTTTTGATTTTACATAAAGCTTCTGCTGTGGCAATCACGATTAAAAAAATGTTCTTGAAACACTAATAATTTAAATAAAAAGAGTTAATTTCCAATCAACTGAATCAATCACTTAAACTTACTGATTTATGAAAATTTGAATATCACTATTCAATAAAAAAAAGGATAATTTTAGATTTTCCATCGATCGCTTCAAAGAAAATACGCCAATCAGAGCGCAGGTTTCTTAAGATTATATGGCCTAAGATTATGAAAATGTTGAGTTTTTCTAAATTTTGAAAGCAAAACTAAAAACTGAATTTTATGCTGAATCTGAGAAATTTTTGCTGAAATATTCTTTGAGATATTACATAAATTATGAAAAATATTTTGTAGTTCACATAAGACTTATATACCGAGCGATTCTGTTTGAAATACTCATATTCAATAATAATAAATAAATAGCAATAAAGATGATAAATAAATAAGACGATTGGTTTTATTAAAAAATATCTTTATATTAATTGCAATTTCATCATGTTCATTTTAAATTAAAGTTGAAGTTTTTCCGGAAATGACAACAAATTAGCAAAATATGTATAGTAAATTGAACGAAACGATCTAAGCAACAGTAAAAGTTTGGTATGACTATCAAAATTTGAAGATTATAAAGGTTTTCTTTGAGAATCTATTAAGAGACCAGTTACTTAAAATATTTAATTGAAAATTGTAGTGAGCGGTAATATTGGCGATCTGGCTGGTTGCCAAAGGCGGCAACCAGTAGTTATAGTTGTTATATAAATAGATCAATAATCATTAATAGATTAAGTCAAAAAATGCTTCAAATCGAAATTATAACAAATAGTTATCAATATTTCTTTCACATTTTATCAGAATGAAGTGAACGTTAAATACTGTAAAAATGATATAATGGTTATGTAGTGAAAAATTAGGTAAATCAGCTTCTGTTTGTTGATGTAGATGACATATTCTGCAATTCGTCTTAAAGAACCAAAACTTGTCCTAAACTCCATCGAGAAACTCATTTTAAGGATAATAGGATTCATGAACAAAAAATAAAGAAAAATAATACATAAAAAATGAAAAATTTAATGTTCACCAAATCAAAACATATAAAGTCGGATATCAACCCGAACCAGCAGTGCTTTTTCTTTCTCTTGATGGCTATCCTAAAAGTTTTGAGATTGGATTAATGTAATGCAGAAAATATTTTTGAAGATTTTACTTACTGAAGATGAAGAAGCGGATGATTCCGTGTTTTCTTTTGAGGGCTATCATTCAGCTTATGCAAATATTTTCTTTTTCTGAAAATGTTTAAAAAAATCTAGGAAAAGAACTGTTGAAAGATTTAAAATTATGATATTTCTTTAATTTTTTTTTAATTTTTAGAGATGAGATATAAGTGTTATTTGACTAAAAAATTCTTTTTAGAATTTGGGCGTTTTTGAAGTGGGAACATTTTCCAAATACATTTAAGGACTAACAGAAATAAATAAAGAAAATCCAATGATTCTTTTGGATCATTCGGTTTTCAGAGATCGTTTCTTAGTATTACCTTCAGGAATTAAAATGTACAAATTAAGTACTTAAATAATTTTTTTATATCGAAATGTAACCAGTCAATTATTATATTAAAATTGTATTTTCATTCATTTTCACATCTGTATTAGAATATAAATTTTTTTTATTTCGTTAAGTATATAACGTTGAGTATGATATAATAATGGGTGTTTAATGGCTTTATAACGGAATTTAAATTGATGAAGAACAATATAACAATTTAAGTTTTTCAAAATTACAGATAAAAATTATTTTGATTGAATATGACAAAATTTTATAATAAACAATTAAATGCAACGGACGTGTAAAAAATAATTTTTATGAACTAACATGAATGAAAATAATTTTAATGACTAACATACAAAAAGCTATGCCAATACAAATTTTCAAAAAATTATTACTTAACTTTCTTGGTACAATAAAATGAGCAAAAGCCTGCGAGAAAGGGTTGAAAAAAGTTGCACAAATAAGGAAAAAATTCTAATATTTTTTTTCGAAATCTAGAAAAATAAATAAATTTCTGCTTAAAAGTTGAGAATTTAAAAAATATATATAAAATGAAGCGAATTTATTGAGGTGAAAATTTATACACCCACAAAAATTTAATATTGAAAAATACAAAACTTATCCATCTTTAAGAAATGAAGTAAAGCATTACCAATATTTGTCTGATGCTTCATTTGGCTTCAGGTAAAATGAAAAGAGATTTTTTTTAAAAACGTTAATGAGTTATTCATAAAAAGTAAATTAATGAAAGTTTTTATTGACTGGTTACGTAGACGGAAATAAATTCTCGTTGTTAAGCCAATGATAATTTTATTGTATACTAGCCGCCTTTGGCGACCAGCCGGTTCGCCAGTATTACCGCTCGCTACAATTTTCAATTAAATATTTTAAGTAACTGGTCTCCTAAAGGATTCTCAAACAAAACATTTTTAATCTTCAAATTTTGATAGTCATACCAAACTTATACTGTTTAGATTGTTTCGTTCAATTTACTATATATATTTTGCTAATTTGTTGCCATTTCCGGTAAAACTTCAACTTTAATTAAAAATGTAAATGACGAAATTGCAATTAATATTAAGATATTTTTTAATAAAACCAAGCGTTTTATTTTATTTATCATCTTTATTGTTATTTATTAATTATTATTATTATTGAATATGAGTTTTGCAAACAGAATTGCTCGGTATTTAAGTCTTATGTTAACTAAAAAATATTTTTCATAGTTTATGTAATATCTCAAACAATAATTCAACAAAAATTTCTGAGATTCAGTATAAAATTCAGTTTTTAGTTTTGCTTTCAAAAGGATTGAAATGAAATCAATAATAATATTTTGTTCCTGCTTATAAATATATTTCAAAAATTATGAAGTCTAAATTTAATGCAGTAAGGTATCATATTCTGATAAATATTCTGGACACACCAAATTTCAAATGAATGAATGAATGTTTCTATTTTCCACGATCAACTAAGACTTATTTATGAAGTTTTAAATGTTAAAAATTTAGAAAAACTCACCATTTTCATAATCTTAGGCCAATTAATCTTGAGAAACCTGCGCGCTAATTGGCGTATTTTCTTTGAAACGATCGATGAAAAATCTAAAATTATCCTTTTTTTATTGAATAGTGATATTCAAATCTTCATAAATCAGTCAGTTTAAGTGATTTGAAATTAACTCTTAAAAGTCAGTGATTTAGTTGATTGGAAATTAACTCTATGACCACCATAAAATCTGTGCTTTCTCTTGTTATGTATGCATTCTCCTTAATATCCGATCGAATAAAACATCACATACAAAAGTACTACTTAGAACAAACACATCAAAAGTAAACATAACATTTCAATAGTTGCCAAAAACAAAAGAGAGAAAAATGCAATTAATAAGCAGACGATATTTAGAAAAGAACAGATATTTAGACTGGAAAATGAAATTATCTGAAATTAAAAACACGCGCAGACGATCTTTACAAAAGTAAAAATATTCAAACCTGAAAAGGAAAATATATGAGTTATTCCATCAATAAATGCCATAAGTTTGTTTACATCTTCATTATTTTATGAGTCATTAAATATCAAAATGGATCCGGGCTGAATAAACACCCTGTATAGAGAGTGTAAAAGATCATAAAATAATTTTTCTTGAATTTATTTTGCAGAAAAAATAATATTTCATATTTTTTTCATTTCCTACAGTCACGTGCCGAAAATTATATTTTCGCAGATTTCATTTCCAAAAAGATTTAATTTATTTTCAGTGAGAGCTTTAATCAATGTGATGGCAACACTTTGAAAAAAGCTATTTTTTTCTCATGAATGCTAAACGTGCTTAATCCTCATTTTTATTTTTGACGAAAAAAATTATTGAAAAACATAGTTAAAATATTTATTTAAAAAATCATTAAAAATAGAAATTTAAATTTAAGATTAAAACAGTAGTATCATTTAAAAGATAAATTTTTTATCTTTAACTTCATGTAAAAATCTTTTTTGTGCGGTAATATTTTCGGCAGTTATAGCAGAAACACGTCAAAATTTCGCTTAATTTTTAAATAAATAAAATTCTAGTTAAAAATTCGAAAAAATTACCCCCAGGTGCACATTCCCGGCCTGCAAGATATACACGTGCCAAATTTGGTAGCTGTAGGTTGAATGGTCTGGTCTGTAGAGCGCCAACACACACACACACACACACACACACATTGAGCTTTATTATAAGTATAGAATAGATTTCCATAATAGATAAAGCTAATAGACAGACGAGGGAATTTTAAATAAATACAAGTTTCATAACTTTCACGAATAAATACAGTTTTGATTTATCTATTCAAAACATTATCAAAACAAGAATATATATCCAATTCATTAAATACGAATTTAATTTAAACATTTTACCCAAACCATTTAACTAAATTTCAGAACAATAAACTATAAATATCTCCAAGCATTTATAACGTAAACTGTGATTAAGTATTAATTGTAAATTTAAAAAAAATAATTAAAATTAATTTCTCACAAGGAACAAGAAAAAAAGAGTAAAACTGTGAAGAGTTCAAAAGCAATTAAAAAAATATTTGCTTGAAAACGATATATATGATAATTTTCTTTCGAAAATCAAGTAAAATAAAAAAAAAGTTGAAAGGAAAAACTAGAAACAAAATTTATATAGCAAGATTACGCTACCTTACAAGAATTGATGCTATTAGGAAAGAAAAAAAAAGTTTTGTTTTATTCTTGAAAATTTTCTTCCTACCGAAATAATCGCAGGGAAAAAAATGTCAGTATTTCTCGCACGTTTAATAGAATTGGAAAAAACATGATTTTCGAAAACTTAAAGTGATAAGTATGTAAAAGTAGTAGATATATAGCCACCGTCTGTATTTTTGTAGAGGGTAAGAAAGACAATGTGAAATCTATTTTTATGGTAGCTATTGCCCTATTTAAAGTAATGAAAAAAGTAAGCTTAAAAATTAGAAATGAGAGTATTGAGTGAATAAAAGCAAAGAAAGATGATTATTTGTCAGAAACCGGAACTTTTATTCTTTAGTTTAACATGAAGATTTTTAAGAAAGCATTATTGTAGTATATTAAATAAATACTCTTTGATTCAAATATATTTTTAAGAAAACCTTTTATTGAATATTAAATGAATATCGTTTGATTGCAAATATATTTTATGAAGGCATTGTTTTTGAATATTAAATAGTTCTAAGTAATATGCAATTTACGAATCAATTTATTCATTGAGTTTTATTATTATAGAAGAATAAAAACTGTTATTAATTGACGATGCATGTTTTCTGAATATTATAATTTTAACCTCCTGAAGTTTCGATTTGTATCTATGTAGAATTGGAATAATTTGCTGCTCCTATGTTAAATATTTAATTTGGCCTCGAATGCTGTTACATAATAGAGATAAAGATATTGTTGCAAATGTAATCTAAATGCAAACAATGTCCAAAAATAAACTGAAACTTTCCATCGGCGTCGATCTTTGGGTGAATGAATAGCATCAAACAGTCTATACAGGAATCTATTGACTTCAATGGGTTCAGTCGGCTGCTTTAGATTGGATTAATGTAAGCAATGGCATGAAACAGAAACTCTTTCCGGCAGACATAATATGTTTACTATATTAAACTCTAGATTGGGCAGTGTGGAGTCAAATAGTGGATAACTTTGAAGTCTGTTTGTTCAAGATAAGATTTACGGAGGTTAATGTAGTTAAAATGTGCACGTTTTTTTTAGAATACTGGCTACGTATTTGAGAAGGAAATGCTGTCCAATCAGTTGTTGCAATAGATTTGAATTGCAATAATTTTTATTTAGTTTTGATTTTGATTAAAGAAGATATGTTTTTTTTATTTTCTTATATAAGAAATTAAGAAACACAACAGTTTAGAAGTTAATAAAACAAAGAGACGATATTATATTATTGTAAGAGATTTACTTTGCAATTACCTCGGAGTCTTTAATGTAATTTAAAAGAAATGTTTCTGAAAAGGATTTTAACCCGTAACTGGACACAGAAATCAAAATGACTCTGCAATGTTCCTCAGCTCTGATTATCAGGTAGTATTTTGTCATCGAATACAATCATCTCCTCAATACCTTCAAGTTGTTCTTTTAGCAGTATGTTCGCAAAATTCTAAATATCAACACGTGCGTATAAACGAGTTATTCTTTTTTAATGTTTTTGATGTTGTTTATAGAGTCATTGACTCCATGTCTTTCAAATTGCTTTTAATTTGAATAATGCAAAAATAATAAATAAATATTCATTTATACTTCTATACTTACAAATAAAGCTCAATGTGTGTGTGTGTGTGTTGGCGCTCTACTGGCCAGGTCATTTGACCTACAGCTACCAAATTTGGTACATGTATACCTTAGAGATTGGAAATGTGCACCTGTGGTCCCTTTTTTTGAATTTTTAATTTGAATTTTAATTATTAATAAAAAACTAACTTTCCCGCCAAAAAAATCTTGCATTTTCCCCACCGCCAAATGAGTAAGGCTTCAGTTTTTTTTCCAACAGTAATGAGGCTAGGGTTAACATTTTTCGGCCGATTATTTCAAACGATTCTGTTTATTTTCTTAATGTTTTATGCATTTAAAGTTAAACATTGTTAATTAATCCATCTTTCAGATTCATTCTAAAGTACTTTTGAATTAATATAACACAGAATAAAGGAAATTAAAAATTTCTAATTTGCATAGCGTTACCCCAACTGGCGTAGAAAAATTCACGTATTTGCATTACCGTAACTGGCGTTGAAAATTCACGCATGCGCATTGTGTTCTGATTGTTGACATGACAACCATTATCAACGGATGATTTAAATTATTTTTAAATTAGTTGCATGCTTTTGTAATTAAATTGTATTAATGTTAGTTATATATTTTTTGTATATGTTTATAGTTTTAAGTACATCGTTTTTTAAGTAGTTTTTTTAAATCTGTTTTCGACCGATTATTTTAAACTATTCATTTTATTTTCTTAGTGTTTGATGCATTTAAAATTAAACATTGTTAATGACTTGATCAGTTCATGATGAATCTGAGAAAATTTTGTTGACAAATTCTTGAGATATTACATAAATTAAGAAAGATATTCTTTAGTGCCCATAAAGTTTAAACGCTCAGTGACTCTGTTATCAGTAATCATATTATAAAAAAATGCTTTGTTTCAGTAAAAAATATTATTATATTAATCGCAGATTAATTCTTTACACTTTAATTAAAATCATAAATTCTACGGGAGCTAACAGAATATTAGAGAGATACATATTACGTTATGACTGAAGGCCTTTATAATATTATGACTGAATTATATGACTATCAAAATTTGAAGTTTTAATATATTTTGATGAAAAATCTATTAAAGTTGGAATTGCGTAAAATACTTAATTATTAAAATTTAAACGAACATTAAGATTGGCAAACCGGCTGGTCGCCAAAGACGGCTAGTAAAACAGTATTTTAAAATATTGTATTCTTTATTTTTGTTTGTTAAATTCTTACAATTATTAACATTAATGTAATTCCGTAAAATTCATATTAAGTAAATACTCATTAAAAGATTGTTTGTTTTTTCTAATACATCTTTCTAACATTTAACATTTCTAATACTAATATTTTTTTGCAACTCTATGATTTCCAGAATGTATTGAGTTTCCAAAATAAATTCCAATACTATTTACAAAATACAAAAACGGAAAATAACAGTGGAGTCATTTTGATTCCATGTCTCTGGCTGTGTGAGGAAATTCATGCCTCCAGTAACGGGTTAAGAAAGAGAACATTTAAAAAGTTGAGAAGGTATTATAATATATAAGAGATTTACTTTATAGTTCCCTCGGGATTTTTAATATAATTTGAAAGAAATTTTGTGAAAATGATTTTAAATTAATATGAGTATTAAAAGTTTGTTTTAAAATATAAGTCTTTTTGTCTTCCTATTCAATCGCATAATTCCTTAAAATTGATTTATATTTATTGTTTGATATTTTACATGTGTGTTTTTCAGAATCAATCAAAAAAGATAACTTAGATTAAATAGTCAACAACACTTCGAATTATTCACAATTAATCTTTTGTCTTCTTTCATTCGATAATAAAAGAAAGAAAATTATTATTTATTCCACATAAAAGTCTCTAACTGTAATTAAATTTTTCCCCTAATCTTTAATTTCGTCTTCTACATTATCAATTTGTCTGAATCTTTAACATATTTTCTAAATTAGTTGGCTCATTTCTAAACTATAATTAAAGAACATTTTTCTCAACGAAGTAAATATTTAAAAAATGAGGCGCCAAAATATTTTTGAAATAACTTGAACGATAATATCAAAATTCGTTTTGAAAATGTTTACTTCATTCTGAAGAAATATTATTTATTTATTTCAGTTTTAATTACATAGTGAAGGAAGTTTATAAAATTATGTATGGAAAACAATATTAATTGTTTAACCTGTTTACAAATTCGCTAAAATATAGCAAGATATTTTTTTTCTTTTTTTAATTTTATCAATAGCATGCTTGCAGTTGGTTATTTAAAACTGAAACAGCAATTATAGGTTTTTTGACTAGAATTTTTAAAAATATAAAGGTATTACTTAATGCCATTTTAAGAAATGAAGAACTAATCGTATAATTTGCAAATCAAACATGTTATATAATTTCAAATTTATTTTTTGGGTAAATATTACTAGTTAAATAAAAAAGAATTAACATTCTTTTTAACTTTGTAAGGTTTTCCAGAAATATGAAAAAAGTATAATTTTGAAAGACCTAATTCAGAAGTAATCAATCCAAGTGAATATGCGGAAGAATTTAAAAGAAGTTAAAATCCTTGAAACAGTTTAAAAATAAAAGTTTTTAGAAAATTAAAGTGAAAAAAAATTAAAAAATAATATTTGTTTATTTCAATTTTTCAATTTTTATGAAGAAATCAGATTTTATAAAATTATTTATATAAACCGATATTAATTGTGTAACCTGTTTACAAATTCGTTAAGCAAAGGGTTTCTTTCTTCTTTAAATTTTATCAGTAGCATGCTTATATGTTGTTGGCTATATAAAACTGAAACAGCAATTATAAGTTTTTGAATAGAATTTTTAATAACATAAAGGTATTATTTAATTTTATCACAAGAAATGTATGCTAAACTCATGTAACTTGCAAATCAAACATTATTAAATATTATCCATTTCAATTATGAAAATATCAAACATTAAAATAAATCAGTTTTAATATAAAAATATAATTTATTTTCTGGATAAATATTACCTGTTAAATAAAAAAAATAATATTATCTTTAACATTTTAAAGTGTTTCAGAAAAAAAAATATGTTTAATTCTGAATGGCATAATTTGAAAATATTCTATCAAAGCGAATATGCTGAAAAATGTAAAATAAGTTCAATTTCTTGAAACAATATTGTAAAAAAAGTTCATAGAAAAATCAAGTGGAAACAAAATTTAAAGATGCATAGAGAACTCACCTGACAGCTGGGTTAAGATACATCGTATCAATTTATGTTACTGAAAGGAGGTAAAACTATATATGCTTTTTAAACTTTCTATCAATTTAAGTCTCCGCAGGGAAAAATGCATTCGTATTTTTTTTTTTCGCGTATAATCTGACGGAGTGTAAAGAATCGATTTTAAAAAGTTAAAGTGATGGTTATAAAATAAAAGTAGATAAACCAACATCGTCTTTGTTGACGTATACCGTTGGATGGTGAAAAAATAGTCCTAAGACTGCGATCAGCTTGTTTAAAACTTAACGGGAAAAAATAGAAATGAAAATGTTAAACAAATAAAAATATATGGAGGGGATATCTGATCAGACCAAGACCCATTTTTCTTTTACTCGAAGTCTGAGAGCTTTTAGCGATAGATAAATGTCACATGTAGAATCTTTTTGAAGAGTTTACTTTTCAAGGCTGAAGTAACGAATGATTCGGGGTTTTCTTCTGGGAAATATAATTTAGCTTATGCGAATGATAAGATTACCTTCTTTTTAAATGGAAAATTTGGAAATAGATGTGTTTTCCCTTATTCTGAAAGCTTCTTCTTTATTATTTCTCATGCATGAAGTGTACAAAGTGAAAATATTGCAATCATCAAAACTTCAAACTCGTAATTTGGACGAATCTCCACATTCCAGACTTCCCAGATTCCACAAAACAGAAGCTTGGATCAATGTCTGCCTGTCTGTGAAAATGATAATTCAAAAATACTTTCATTTAGATATATGAAATTTGATACATGGAATTAAAACCGAATATAGAGGTTTCTATTAAATTTTGTTCGAAAACCCATCAACGGGAGTCTATATGCCTTGTTGACCGAAGAAATATCGGCATGATAATTACGAAATGTAAAAGTTATACAAATAAAATTTGGTGCATGGTTTAATCATTTAAAATGTAGATTCTTATGAAATTTTGAATTCAATTCAAAAAGGAGTTAATAGTTTTTAAAACTGTACTTTCGCGTTATTATGAAAAGTGTAGTTTTACATTAAAAAAAAATTAGTCTCTGTCAGTGTAGAAAAGTCGTTCTAATTTCATATTCAATTTGCTTTACTATTCTACAAAACAAAAAATTCTCATATGTTGGACTTGGTTGGAAGATGCCACAAGCTCTATGTTACAATTTTATTTAGTGGCATGCGAATGGCACCCATAATAGAGTGTATGCCAGAAAACTTTGAGGAAACCACTATTATAGATTTTTTGTTATTTTTATTTAAAATTCTTGGTAAATTGCCGTATTGTGTCTGTTGTAACCTAACGGCTTTTAATATTTCTATAGATGGTTTGGGATTTGTTTGATATTTTCAACATCAACGTGAATATGAACCTGAGTTTGATTAAGAATATATTTTGTTAATGTTTATTTAGGCTGTTTAATTTAATAGATTTTTTCATTGAGCTTTATTTAATTGCCACATTAGATTTATCATAACAAAGTCGAATCATGTATCGTTAATGTCTCTGAGCAATTTATCGAAATATTGGAATTCTAATTATTTGAATCTTCTTAGTAGATGTAGGATTCTGTTTCAGAAATATAATTTTATTTCTTTTCACATGAGAATCTTAAAACTGTTTGAAGTTCGTGAGATCTCCTTTGTTTCATCTTTTTAGAAAAAAATAAATTTATAGACAAATTAAAACTTAAATTGTAATAAATGAGCATATATGTGTCATTTTAAATGATTATCAAATTAATTCGAATCTTGGGCCAAAATGTGATAAATTTCTTTTACATATCTTTAAAAAAATAGATAATTTCTGTACAGTAATTATATAGAAAGTAACAAAAGAAAAACTGAATATGCATAATATATTCGAGTTGTATTTTTTTGATTAAATTTAACGTCAAAAATTGTATAGTTAAAATATTTAATCAAATAAAAGTTAAATAAAAAGAAAATTAAAGACTGACATTTAGTCTCATCATTTAACATTTAAATATAACTGTGTTTTTGAACACACAAAAGAAATAAAATCAAATCAAAGCGTTTAAACATTGGGCTCTAAAAAGTGAAATTAGTTTTATCTTAATCAGAACAAAATTAAATCAATTAAATATTTAACGATTTAAAAAGGTGTCTGAATACTATAATTACAATATTTGTTGATATTCGAAGGATAATATTAAATATAATATTTGATCTACTAAAGTCAATATGAAACAGAACTTTGTGCTCTTTATATTATATTAAAAAATTTGTAATATAAATTTACTGATTTGAATGTGTATTATTAAATTGAAATACATTCAAATGAATGCACATCAATTTTGTATTTTGACATTATTCTTTTCTTCTTTATGGAGAAATAAAGAATAGAAATATTCAGTTTAAATAAACTTATCCTATTTGGAACACTGCAATTTTATTTAACCCATAAGTTTCAAAATTTTTAAATATTCAGAAATTTAGCAAAGGCAAATAATGCAATAAATTCTTCTTCGCTACAATTTACCCTAGGAAAGCAAATGCATTGAATATGATTAAGAAAATAATGCTAATGGTCTGTTTTCAAATATTTTTATTAAAATATGCCCTCATTATTTGAAATCACAATGAGTCCACCAGGACTGAAATTGAATGTATTTTATTACTGACATGAAAGTTAAATTTGATGAATGTTTCATTTGTTGCCTTATTAAGAATACGAAGAATAATTTCAAAAATATTTACAAATGATTGTTTATCTAAAGTTTCAAACTGCAACTATTTTCTAATGCTTGATTAAACAGAGTTTAATGTTTCTTTATTTTGAAAATGTCGATGAATCAAATGTTTGAAAGGAATATTTTTATACTGTTTCGGAAATTAAAGTTAAATTATTTGAGAAGTCAACATTCGAAAATTATTAATTATTCATAAATTGTTACGAATTTTAAAAATCTTTTGTTCAAATGTGTTCTAAAATATAAGTTTTCTGAATTAATTAATAAGATAAAATAATTAAACATGTATTTCAATAGTGTGAAAAATGATTAAAAAATAATTTATTCTTTTAAATTTCGTTTTATTTCAAAATTTTGGAAACATGCCAGAAAAATCACTAATTTAGAATTATTTATATATTAAATTCAAATAATTGAAAAGTAGATCTTCATGATTTGTTTTTTCAGTAGCTTTATACTTTGAATATTTTCTTCTTTTTCCACTGCAATCAATTATTTGTGAAATTAAAGTAAGTTGTAATAAATAGTTTGTAAATAAAATTTAGTCTATGAAATGATCAAATGATTATTAATTCTCAAATAATGCATTATCGAGCTAACGCATGCCTTCAAATTTCGAAACTCTTATATATCAGGAAATAATTGGAAAAATCCCATCAATGCAAATATGAAACATTTCAAGTTAAAAAAATATTTAAAACCTGAAAATATTATCCGATTTCCAGAAATTGAAAATGTTCATCCCATTATTTTCGAACATATTCCATACTTTGTGGTATTATGGTTTTTATTGAAAAGTAGAAGTGGTATAAAAATTCCATTTTTACTTTTTTTCTTTATTATTAAGTAAAGATATTAATTATTTTAAGAATCATTTGAAAAGTTATTTGTAAGAATCACGACCAGGCGTATGCGTAATCCGAATTGAAAAACAGAAATCAGCTAAGTGAAGAGTTTGTAAGTTTTTGAATATCATATAGATTTAGAATGAAACTGTAGATAAAAAAAGTTTCGGTCTCTGCACTTGGAGATTCAGCATGAGAAATTAAGAACAAACGCTTGCTGGAGTAAAGTTTGATTTTGAGTAATTAGGGAGTAATTATTCCTTGAACGGAGTAGAATTGAAATTACTAAATGCTTATATAATATTACTTCGGAGATTCCTCTACTACAAAGTCAACGGGTACGCTATGTAGTGTGCAGCACAATCAACAGGCCTCAAAAACAAATATTGACGTTTATTAATGACGTTTATTAACAAAGGCACGAATACACACCAAACGTCAGAATAACCATAAACGACAGCAAACTTCTAGCAACTAACTGAACCCAAGGAGCAAAACAATAATAAGCAGTTCGAAGAGCTCAGGGAAAGAAGTTCAACTATTAACTAGAGCTGAACTCAAATGACTCTTGCATAACTGATTTCGGCTTGGACTGTCTGCCTTTATGTGGTTCCCGGAGCAGGGCAGAGATGGTTCTCAAACAATCAAGCATATATCGGCTCTTATTGTTCCTATTGCCAAAATGCTTGAAGATTCTAGCATCATCCATTTTGACACCAAATTCTTCTCCAAGTCGCCAAGTCTGGGGGTCATTGATCAGCATCCAATAGAGATGATCGTAAAATGGTCATTTTTACGACGAAACAAACCGATCTGGAAAGCAGCATTACAGTTTCGTAACATTATGAATAGAGGATGAGTTCAACTTTATAAAACTACAAATAACTTTCAGCATTCAATAGAAAGAGATAAAGTTCTCCTAAAATGGATATCTTTATGTTATCCCAAATAAGCTTTATTAAATTAAAAAAAATGGTTAACGGCAGAGCTTATACTTAAATTAAAATTTTGACGCAGCGTTAAATTGATCCTTCTTAGCAGAAAATTAATCGTTTTTCTTCCTGTAACTAAAAAAAAAAAAATTAAAATTTCACACTAATCTTCCATTTGCGTTCATGTTTCAACAAAATCATCCAACTAAATTTCCTATAAACTAAATTGACTCATTTAACTTAGTTTTTAGAACCAATTAGGCCCATTTCAGAATTACAAACTTCAGAAAAAGCGCTTACCATGGATTTAAATTGTCCAGTAATAAATTATACTTTACTGTCTGGAAATACAAGAAAAATTCTAAGCCTTTCTATAAACTATCTCATTATAACGTTTACGTAGAGAAGAAAAAAAATATCCGCTAAAAATCTAGGTTAAGCCCTTAATTTTCTGAACAGAAAAGAAACTCCTTAAATCTCCATCACGCTGCTAAAATTCATTTTTAAAAGCTATTATCACCTAGCTTTTCAATTAAAAATATTCGCTTTTAATCGCCGGTTTTTCTTGGAGGAAAAAAAAATATCGCTGATTACGTAGTGAAACCATCGCTTCCAGCATCTCATGAAGCAATCTATTTTCTTGGGCGTGCAGTTTTGCCGAAGTTCTGCTATGCTGTTTAATTAATCAAGTAATGTGTCTTCCTAATTAACTGCGGAAATGCATGAAGTAATCAGTAAGTTTTAGCCTGTGCATTAAATCTCTCTGGACTAAAGGATTATGGTTATGGTACTCGTTTCATTTAAAGTAAGATATTTAATTATGCATTTTACAGGTTTTTTTTCCTTCTTGGACATTTCAAGGTTGGAGACAATTATAAGTCGCGATGAAAAATAAAGTTATATACATATATTTTTTTTTTGAAATCTGAAAAAAATACGAAAAAAGAAAAGAAGAGATCTACTATTTCATCTACATGCACCTTTTTTTAAAAGTTTTGAGATAAAGTAATTTTAAATGCATTAATTAGTTTATTTGAATTTCATTTGTTAATGCTGTTTTTATTTCATATCATGCACACAAAAAATGTTATCATGGACTTTTATAATTTTGACTTTTTTATGTTTTCCAATATAGGATTTTCATGTTGTAGAGTTTATTTCATTTATATATTAGAATTTGTAATTTTTTTTATTTTCCCATTTTTAATGATAATAAACAAATTAATGAATATATTTTTAATACCCGATTTTAATTTAGGTATTAAAAATACCATAATTACCATACCATATTTTTGATCAGAGAGGTAGTAGTTAATTGAATAATACTAGTTAATTTGGAATTAATTATTTCAAGACTCAATTGTATTTATAATAACAAGTCAAGAAATATATTAGATTCAAAACTAGAAAAAATTAAATTAAAAACTGCTCAATTTTAAACAAAGATGCCATTAATTTATTATAAAAGAAACGTGAAACTGTTTTATCGAAAAATTCGGATGATGAAAAACCAAAATGGTAAATTATATATTATTAGGAAATAAAACTAAAATATATGTCATAAGGAATATAAAGGATACTTAAAAACTTTTTTTGGTTGAAAAATAAGATATGAATGTTATTTAAATCAGAGTTTACTTAAATCATTTCCTTTAGCATATCATTCATTCAAATTTTCTTTAATATACATATTTTTGATAAAAACTTGCTGCAAGACTCTTAAATACTTGATACATAATCTCTTAAATACTTTTTAATTTTGTTTCTAATTGTGTTGTAATTTTTTAGATGAATTGTGTTTAGTATATCAAATACTTAAAAGAAAAAAATGTCTTGAGTATAAAATACTTTTTTTTAGAATTTTTTTTAATGATTATTTTTATATGTGTTATTTGATTAAGTTAATCTCACTTAAATGGCAATAAATATTTTGATTGTAATTTGGGTTTAAAATATCATTCAATTCTGAAATCAATTTAAATTTCTATTTTAACTATAAAAAACAAACCTTTAACATTTACTTTTGCTTAAACATTACTTCTCGTAATTATCATGCTCATTAGTAGGATAAAATGTTGTTAAAAGTACTTAATAAATTCTTTTTAATTCCATGAAAATAGTTTGATATTTTTTCATATTTTTGCGATTTATTTTATGACTTATCAATCGCACTTTTCCAATAGCTGAAAATAAGTTATCTGACATAAAAATAGTTGGCGAATTTTATAATAAACATTTGGATTTCAAATAATAAATTATCAAACAAGCAACAATTTCGAAATGGAAAATTGTTTGCAAAACTATGTCATCTCTCGCACTTTCGAATAAACCTTTAAAACTATGTCTTCATCCATTTATATCACTTGAAATGTGGCTTTAATTCTGCTAGCTAATCTTTCAAATTCTTAGATAGGCTTATGACAAAGGATCGTATTTTGCAAAGTATTTGATAGTCAAAGATTGCAAGTTCGAAATTCCTTCCGCCAGTATTAAGTTGATTTTAAATGTTACATGAAAGATTGTTTAATATTGCTTTCTGAGATTTTGCAATAAAGCGAGTTAAGGTAAGTTTTGGAAATGAAATGTGAGTTGCCACTTTAAATTTTCTGAATAGAAGTTTTAGAAATGATATTAGCCTTCAAGGAAAGCTGAATTAAAGATTGAATTGAAATACAAAATTAAATATTTGATAAGGAAGTTTGTTTTTAAAACCAGAAATACTCAAACTAAAAGGTTATATTAAATTCGGAGAAATATATTATGTTAAACTTAATTAAAATATTATAATAGAAAAACCACCCGATGGATGGATGATAAAAAATACATTAAACTTAAAAATAGGTAGCAGATTTTTATTCCATTAGAAAATTTGGAAAAGGAGTACCAAAATATAGTTGAAGCTTATTCAATACTCCACAGAATTCAGCAGCACACTATCAAGCAACAAATCAATGAAATAAAAACTCGACACAATAGAATTAAAAAAAATTTTAACGTCGAATTGGTATCCTAATTTCCAAATAATCACTAATATTTTTGCCAAGACTGGGATCATTGTTTCGAAATATATTCAGAAATCAGCAAATCTGAGCTTCGCAGAAATCAGCAGCACATTAGCAGATAGCAAATCACTGATTAAGTAGCTACATAGCATACTTCGGAGAAATCAGCATCACGGAGACAAAATTTCGCTAGGCAGGCATCATCTGACTTGGCCAAGGCTAGGGATAATTGACTTGGCATCCATTCGCACTCCATAAACTGTACTTCGCAGAAATCAGTAGAATAGAGACAATATTTCGCAGAAATCAGCAGAGAGGAAATCACTGATTAAACAGTTACATAGCACAAAGGATCTCAAAATAAAGGAACTAAAAAGATCACTCTACAAAGAAATGCATCCAACATTCGAAGAAAAGAAATCCTACTGATTTGTGCGCCTCCACTTGTATAAGCTCCTTGACGAGGATTGGAATTAATGATCCCTTTTCTAATAATAATATCTCGAAAATTCATCTATTCTCTAGAACTATCATATTTTATTGTCGAATTGATCTCTTAGTTACTAAATAATCACTAATATTTTTGTCAAGACTGAGAATCGTTGATTTGGTATACCTTCAGAATAAAGCAGATTTCTCTTTTTTACAATGAGGTTAAGTATGCAGGGGAGAAATATTACATATTTGTTACAACATTTACTATCAAAATTTAAAAAATTATTATTTTAAATTAATAATAACTCCGCTTATTAGATTTGTAATATTTTAGATCTAATTTTAAGGCTTAACAACCAAAACATAATGCTGTGTTTCCATTCTAGTATATTATAATCGAATAGGTATAGGTTATTTCTAGCGTATAGTAAGCCTAATGAGGAAATTAATATAAATTCATCTTACCATCCATAATAAGGCTCGTATATACCCATTTAAAATTTAGATAAAGATCAGTCTCAAGATTTATAAAAGAAATTTTTCAAGAACGAGAATTTGGAATTGCATTTTATCTTTATGTGTAGTTTAAGCTAAAAGGAAAAGTCTCCAGTAACTTGTGCCATATTTTATAATAAAGGTTTAGGTTCTTTTACTTTACTTTAGTTATATTAACGTCCCGTTGTAAAGCAATACTAGGGCTATTTTGGGACGGACCTCGTAATTTTGAACCGTGGTCAGATGATGAGGACGACACCTGAGCTGGCACATCCCCACCCCTCTCCCCACCACACCACACCACACTATCGGGAGGACGTGGACGTGCTGATTTAATGTGCAACAGACCCTTTTATACGACTGTTGGTATCCGGTCTCGAACCTGAAGCCCTGAAGCTGAGACCTTACCACCAGGCTACCGCGGTCCTTTATAATAAAGGTGTAAATTTCCTTTCACTTGCATAAAATTGGAGATCTTTGTTAAAGGCGTGAAGCCTTTAGCCTTTTCACATTTGTGTACACCTTAATATAATAAAAAGATATGCAATTTGTACACTTCTTTTAAACAAAATCAAACTATAATTTTACTCAGGTTTGTCATTTTAATTGTAAGATCACATTCCAAATATTATTAAGTTAAATCGTCGCGTTTCGTACTTATTCATGATTAAATGGTGAGAATATACAAATTGACAGATCAACAACTTTATAACAGCTTTAACTAAAAATGTGATATTATATACACTCTGATGCTAAAATTGCGTATCAAATGTTATCCTTCTAGACCCTAAAGTTTTGAAGGCATCCTGTTTACTGACCATTTGATAGACAGAAAGACAGACTGACAGAAATAATTTTGTTTACGTACGGAAAGAACTCTACAAATCGTTAAGACTACATATCATATTTCATGCTAACTCAAAGTATTTTTGAGTTATCGTGTTTTCAGATGGACATATACAATTTCAAGAAATGTATTTTTCGGCCTTAGGGAGTCCGAAATATGGGGATTTGGCAGAAACTTGAATTTTATTAGTATGAAAGATTTTTCTTTCTTTTGTATGATATATTTTATACACGAGAAAGAAACACACACACACAATATATATATATAATATAATTTTTTAGATACAATTTTTCTTGGAATAACAGAATTTTTTTATTTTAACATGCCAAAATTAGTGCCTGAATGTTGAGCAACTTTTAGATGTTATTTGTAAGAGTGAAAAATATTACATGGCTTTGTTGAAACGCTGATGTTACATAAAGTAATTTTATAGATATTTCTAATAGATCTGTAATTCAGTTTCACTTTAATTTGTTTCCCACATGGTTAAGCTCTTTGTAGGTGCTTGAAAAATTTTCTTGTTCAATAAGCAACTATAAGTTGGTTCTATTTCTATAAAATATAGAATTTAAAATTCTTTTAATTTTTTACAGTTCTTACTTTCTTGTATAAGAAGTACTAAAAGAGGAAAATATCATAATTATGGAAAGAGATGTCGATATTTTTACCAATTTCCACTATTCTGATTCGTCCAAGCCTGAAATGTACGTTTCTGGATTTATTTCTATTTTCCTATGAACGCGACATTTCAAAAATGTTTTGAGTTAGATAGATGAAATTTTTTATGTGGTCATTACATCAGATTTATTTATTTCTATAAAATTTTGAATATAATCATTCACAGGAAGTCTATATTCAAATTATTTTAATACAAGTTAACACGATAAATACAGAACATACTGAGATAAGTAAAATTCGGTACATTGAGTTAGAATTTAAATTGTAAACCCACATTAAATGTTCCATGAAATCCAACAAGTTATTGACCGTTATGTCTGTCCGTACTTTCGCATGTATGTACACACGATACCTTAAACATGTAATGACATAAATAATGAAATTCCGTACGTTATTTTCTTATTAAGGTTGCATTTTTGTGCAAATTTTGGTATTTGATAATCAAAAAAAGTCACCCAAGTAGAATATATGATTTTCTTTATTCTACTATAAATGGCCGAGGTGGCCAGATGGCTGGGTCTAGTCTTCGGGTTACGAAAATTCCAATTTCGAGACCCGCTTCCATCGAAGAACCGTCGTGTCAATTGGTCTGGTGCACGTTAAATCTGCCGGGGTCGAATGTCTTCCTTCTGGAGCGGGGCGAAATTTGTAGAGTGGGTGTCAGCTAAGGTGTCATCCTTGTAATCTGACCGTGGTTCACTATTACAAGGTCCCTCCCAAATAGCACTAGTGTTACTTTAAATAAACGAGATGTTAATAAAACTAACATTAAATAAACTAAATTACAAAGCACAAAACTCTTATGAATAACACCTTTATTAGAGAATATGTAAGAAAGTGTCGGAAAATTATTGCCAGTGTTTTATTTCATCTAAGAATACTATGATACGATTGAATCAAATAAAATTCTGGAACAGAAAATATAGAATTTATTTTGAAAACTGGTGTGGTGAATACTACAAATGTAGAAGTATTCCACAATAATCTGTTGAATTTTAGAAAAGACTCCAGGCTAAGGATTATAATTTGTAAAGCATCTGAAGGGAAAAGGTTTCGATCTCCAACTTTTAAAAGTTTCGCCCTTCAGCAATTAGTTAGTTTTAAATCTTCTATGAAAGAATCTTTAATTTCACTTTGAAGGATCGGAAGATAGAAGGTGATAGGATAAATTTCTGAAATGAAAGACTATTTGATTAACTGAACTTTCTGATTAAAGATTATAGAAAGACCGAAAGTTTTCTATAAATGCGAAATAGAGTTAAATTGAAATGCTGATTATTTTCAAATCAATTAAAAGAGAGTTTTTAGTTAAAGAAGGTGACTGTACTGAATATTCGATATTTTTCAAAAATGTCGAATATGTTTTTCATTCAATATTCTTAATTTTTAAAGAATTTTCTCTACAAAACCTTCTGAAATTTTATCAGCACTCATTCTTTGAAAATTACAATGATTTCTTATATTTGTCTATTTTTCGTTTGAATGCTATTTTAATATCTATAAATATTAATTTCTGAAATTCTAAATTTTGACAAAATTGTGTTATGAATAATCTTATGATTAAATTTCAGTCATATTTATTGTTCAGATTGTATTGTATTTGGTGTAATAATTTTTCAGTATATTCTATGGTTCCTAAATTACAAATTAAGCTAGCTCTTCGTTTCAGAATATTTTAAAACTAACTTTTGAATATTATTAAAATCAATTATTAATCATATTTTCAATTTGAAGGTTGAACGTTGTTGTTACAACGAACTTAAAAATTTGTTATTTATCAGTCGACTCCCAAAATGTGTTCAGATTAGATGGAAACAAAGCTTATTTTTTTAAATTTAAGAACTAGATAGTAATTCTTATTTGAAAGAATTTGAACATATTTCCTGATAAGTTTTTGAAACTTTCCGCTTTTAAACGAAAACAAACATCATATTCCTTCTTTTTTCTAAAACAGTTAGTGTTTTCAATTGATATATTTTTATGATATAGGGATTTTCTTCAGTCTGTTTCTTTAAAAAATTTCAAAATTTAAACATTTTATTATATTTTTCAAAAAATTCATTCTAAACGTAGTGCACTTACCTTTAAATAGCAGGAGTAATCTCTACGAAACTTTATACACTCTTATAAAGTTTTATCACCCCCCCCCCTTCTTACCCTCATAAGATTGTAAACCTTGGGGGAAGATCGCGAATGATTCTTATGAGCTTAGCAACAATTATTGCGAAATATAGATCTTTGACGTAAATATAGAATTCTATTAAATCTATCATAGTAACATCTAGATTGGGTACCTTGCCGCCGGCTGGTTGAATCCAAAATTGGGTCCGGAATTACTATTGTAATCACATCGTGCATCAAATTGCATTGATTTAAATTATTGAATTTTTGAATTATTGTATTTACATGCCTGCAAAATTAGAGAAGGATAAATTGTCAACCTTTCGGCCGATTCAGTACAAATTTCGATAAGAATCTTCATTTTAGATACTAACCCCTGAGTACCAAATTTTATCAATCTTACCTTTTACATTTTGCAA
Source organism: Argiope aurantia (assembly GCA_026543865.1). Taxonomy (NCBI): domain Eukaryota; kingdom Metazoa; phylum Arthropoda; class Arachnida; order Araneae; family Araneidae; genus Argiope; species Argiope aurantia. The sequence continues at coordinate 61,007 of JAPMOR010005925.1, forward strand.
TAATCGAATTCATTCCTATTCGAAAAGATAGACTTTATTAAAATGGATTTCGTTCTGAATTTGATAGAAATCTACAAATTTGGTTTACATACTTGATTTTCTGTGGCTACTTCAAAACATTTTTTCTTCTAACAAACTCGAAAAGATAGACTTTATCGAAATGGATTTGGTTCAGAATTTGATAGAAATCTACAAATTTGGTTTACATACTTGATTTTCTGTGCCTACTTCAAAACATTTTTTCTTCTAACAAACTCGAAAAGATAGACTTTATCGAAATGGATTTGGTTCAGAATTTGATAGAAATCTACAAATTTGGTTTACATACTTAATTTTCTGTGGCTACTTCAAAACATTTTTTTTTAGTTATCATAGTCATATACAGAAAAACATAATGTCAAAATGTTTTTTTTATTTTTTTATTTCAGGGAAGTGAGAAAGTTGGAAATTCGTCGAAATTTTGATTTCAAATTTCCTGAAGAATACAATACTTCCTCTATACTTTGTATACGAAAATGCAAAAAGTCTGAAATGTTTAATTCGATTTTTTTTAAAAAAGAAATATGTTTTTCTGATCTTAAACCACTGAAGTATAATTTAATAGAATTTCTCTTCTACTACTCATAACATTTTATTCTTTCTAAACACATTTTGTATTTAATTTCATAGTATTGTGAAAATAATCGAATATATAATTTCAACTTCTTCGGAAGATCGTGCCCAAAGTTTTCAAGTGAATTTACATTTGCGTTTCTAAAGATAGATGCAAATTTTTTATTTATATTTTTATTGAATTCTTAAGTTTTTGTATTTGCACACAATAATTAAACAGTCTTCCCGTCGGCGTATTTAATCCAAATTTAGGAACATATCTGTAATTTTGATGGGAGGATCATATACTAAAATTCACCCAGTTAGCTTAACGCGACTTTATCACCTTCATATCCCTACTAGTACACATATAATGTACAATATAGTATGATATCAAACAATATTCGCAATATTGTATAACATTTTTGAAAGTCAAATAATGTAATATGTATTTTGCACAATAATGTACAATATTGTGCAACAAACTATGCTATCTAGGATAAGCATGGATGGGTATACCGTTCCTTGACTGTTTTGTATTGAGTTTAATACAATTCTAAAATACCAATATTAAAATTATACCGCAAATCTCGTGTTAAATCGTTGTGTTTGAATAATTGTTATAACTTACTTGCATATGTATAGATATACAAATGTAATCAAACGAAAAATTATTCTCTGCACTTAGAGAGAGGAATTAAAATTGTAAATTCATTTTATTTAAAAATCGAATTTTTAGACAATCATATACTGCTTACATGTAAAATAAAAAGTAATGGAAATAATATTCTAAGTGCTTGAATTTTTTTTAAATGTGTGCTTTTTTAAATATACAGATACAAATTTGAAGTATTTAAAATCTCATACTATTTTCGTAATATTATTCAGTATATATTATTGAAAACATGAATTATGACATGCTATATTGTTGATTATTTATTCATGAAACTTAAATTTTGAATTGTTGTGCAGTGTATAATTATTTAAATATTATATTATGAAGTTTGCATGTAACAAAAATGTTACAAAGCAGCAAAATCTAACTTTTGAATATTTTGAAAAACCTATTGCTAATCATATTTTCTTATTTCTTTTTCTATACCTGACCATATTCAAAATTCATAGGTAAGTAATAAAATATAATTTTATATATTAAAAAGTGTTTCTCGTAAAAAAAATTTCAAATAATTCTGCAACTGGTGTTTCAGGATTACAGTTTTCTTCAAGATTACTATTTAAGAAAAGTAACTGAGCTTTTATTTTGATAATTTTTGAGACAATATGTTCAAAACAGAAAAAAAAACAAGTATCATTTAACATAATTACTAGTTATATGTGAAAAATTTCTATTCAATATCTGTTAATTGTAGAAAATAATGCCGATATACTATTTGAGTTTTATAACACATATTTTCTGCCAACAACATCATTGGATTAAATATATTATAATCAAGATAAATTGGATCAAGTAATCCATAGGGGCAAGTTGAAGCAAACGTCAAAGTAATGTAACAAATTCCTGATTTAATCCAGAACTTCCGATGGGAGATTAAATCTACACAATATGTCTAGTAGATGTCTAGAATTATTTGAAAGGAAAGAATATTCTTCTGTAGGCAAAAAGACGATAAGTTGTTAGATAGCAGGATTATTAGCTGTCTGGAGAAACTGGAGGTTGTATCTTTCTTTTGGCGCACTTCAATTATTTTCTTAAATTTCATCAGGTAAAAATTACCTACAATTAAATTCCTGTATTTAGAATTACCTACAGCTGTAGGTAATTCTAAATTCACCAGGAAAATGTGAATAATTGTTGGTGTCATTATAAATGGACGGGGAAGATATTAAGAGTTTAAAAGAATGAACACTAAACGTTACCACAAATGGGATATTACCGTAAAACTCCGTTATTCAGAGGCAAATTGTTTTCGACTTAATTCAGTAACTGACTTAAAATCTACTAACTTTCGGAAATAACTTATTTTCTGTTTATTTATTATTCACAGTGTCTTTTGTTTGGCAAAATCATGATTTGATATTTAATTTTTTTTCTCTACAAATCTGTTTTTATCAGAGCTGCTCTATGGAAATTAGGATTTAAAATCCAGGGTTTGTTAAAGAAATCCGAAAAAGTGATAATGAAAATTTAAAAACAGGATAAATTGATACTTCTGGAAGATAAACTGTTGTAGTAGGGTAGATAGTGCTCAAGTGAAAGAGGAAGAATTTTTAAAACATAATACAATTACCAGGGTTCACAACAAAGTATCTGGAATGTTTGTAGATTTCTTAATAACTACTGTGTCACTTCAAAAGATTTTGCCTGAGATCTTTGTCTTTCAATGTTATTATGAGACATTATAGGCATGCGTGTAACAGAATTTTTTTGATTAGGCGAAATATTTTTTCCTGCTATTTTATCAAATAAATCTCAAAATTTCACCCCTTTCTGATCTGTGTTTATGGCTGTAAAAAACACTGAATTTTTTTTATCTATCAACACTGTTTTATATAAGAAATCTTTGATATGCTTCAAAGTTTTACAGTAAATGGTGAATTTTTCACAAATTGATCCTCAAATTCTTGACCATTTGGATGCGATCTTATGTCCTAGCTTTAATGTTGTGTTGCAAAACAATTTAATTTAGAAATATAAAGAATATAAAAAACAAAGAAAATAGGAAATAATCTGATAGAGAAAGTATTAAAATCATTTAAAAAAATCTTAAGTCGACATTTTGACGTATCTTCACATTTCTGAATTCCCTCTGTCCGAAAAATGCATATTTTGGAATTGTGTTTATTTCTGTGAATACGTAACTCAAAAAAACGTTGAGCTAAACGGAGGAAATTTTTTATATGGACTTTACACTAAATTTGAATATTTTTATCAAATTTTGAACGAAATCGAATCGGAGAATGGCTGTCTTTTCGGCTATTCTAATACAAGTGAACGCGATAA
>JAPMOR010005925.1:73768-125394 GCA_026543865.1 Argiope aurantia
TTTAAATAACCACTTCAAAATTATTAGAATTACAAGATTATACTTTAAATAATCACTTCAAAATTATTAGAATTACAAGATAATACTTTAAATAATCACTTCAAGATTATTTAAAGTATAATTACGATAAAACAATTATTATTTAGCATAACATTATTTTTTCGTATATTTTTATGAATGAAATTAAGTGTTAAAATATTGAATGCTTAATTTCACAATGTCATAAACCGGGTAGGCAAAAAGTCCGTAAGAACTTTAAAAATTCATAAAACCCATAAAATTAAGCAAAATAAAAAAAAAAACGGTTTGCAGATTTAGCACCAATAATTCACTGGATTTTTTTAGGTAAGAAAAAATAATAATAATTCGAGAAAAACCCGATAGGTGGTGTTTCGTTCATAAGTGAAAGAATACACGCAAATAATAAAAATAATGTTTCAAATTATTTATTATTGTAATATATGTTCAGCATGTCCACGACAACAAGTGATTGCCCATTGCAGCATGCCACAAATCCAGCAACGGCAGAGTGCAGCGTGTCCGGCTGTATACATGACATCTCTCGACGGATTGAATCTTTCAATTCGGACGGATTGGATGGACGGGATAGATACACCCGAGAATTTAAATTTCCCCATAGCCAAAAATCTCCTTATGTCATATCTGGTGACCCAGAAGACCATGGAAAACTTGCAACTTCTACTAATGAATCTCTCTTTCCCGAACGTCTGTATAAGGAATTCCTTGATTGGAATAACAGTGCGACTTGTTGCTCCATCTTGCGCCTTCTGATGCTACGTTTGTATCTTTTCCACGCAAACATGGAACAACCTTTTCACGCAGAAGCGTTAAATAACGCTGAGCATTTACTGTCATTTGCCGGACATTGTGTGTCAAAGAAGAAGGGTCTTAAAGGAATCTGTGAATCCTTACCACACTGTAACTTTGGGGGGAATGCAGTGATTTTTCAGCGTACACTCGTGGATTTACCACCTCACAGATGCGACAGTTATGTGTACTAACCTCGCCATGGAGCGAAAAAGGGCTTCATCTGTCCACAAGATGTTAAAGACCCAGGAGGGATCTTGTTCAATTTTGGAGAAAGTCCACCTCATAAATGCTTCCCTCTCTACAGCATCTATGCGAAAAGTTCATGGGAAGACTGTAATTTGTATGGACAGTAATTAAGAACTCCATGAAGAATGTTGCATATCAAGCGTAATCCCAAGCGTCTGCCAGCTTCTCTTGCACTGCTAGTCCCTGCCACGGTTTCGGAAGCTAATGCTTCCATTTCGGCGGCAACGCGCTCCGAACATGTCTGCATTGGACTTGGTCTCCGGACTTTAAACGATTATACAGCAATCCAGTTTCCTCAAATCGCTGAACAAGCTTTATGAGGCCTGCCACTGTTAAAGGTGCTTTCCCAATCTTCATATTATTCTGAAGTCGTAATTTAAGCAGTGCAACAGTCGCTGAATCTGGTAAAACAGCCTCACCAACAAAGCTTTATCTTTTCCACGTAGAATCCTTGTTTACTTACATAGTATGCAAAGGAGAACTGATTCTGGATCAAGAGCGTAAGTATTTGTAATCGCCTGTCTCATTTGCATATTTCCAAATAAGTCGTTCATATCAACGCCACTTATCGGCTGTTTATTGAATTATTTTTTTCTTACCTAAAAAAATCCCGTGACTTATCGATGTTAAATCTGCAAACCGTTTTTTGTTTTGCTTAATTTCACGGGCTTTATGAGTTTTAAAAGTTTTTACGGACTTTTTGCCCACTCGGTATTTCATTTTTATTTTAATGTCATATTTTCCTTTTCTGCTTTAATTTATGATTTTAAAATCATTAAAAATATGTTTTATATCTTATGAAAAAAAAAGTTAGAATAGTTGAGTGGCTTATAAATTTTTTTATATTATTATTATTATTGTTGTTGTTTATTGTTGAAATTTTATGGGTTTTTAACTATTCTGACATTTTTGCTTTTATAACATTTTGCAAACATTATTTTGAAATGAACTTTCTGTAAGAGGGAAAAAAAGATATTCGATAATCCAGCATTTGAAATATATTAAATAATATATGAAAAGTGTTTTTCGATGTTAAAGTTCCTCTTTGAAAACTTTCAACTTATCACTTGGTAATAAAGACATTTGCAAAACCATATAACATTTGTGTTTAAAAAATAGTGCTTTCTTCATACGACTTATAAATTCGGCAGTTAATTTACCATCAAAGGTATTCAATAAAGTAACATATTGAAACGAGTACCTCCTATTTACAAATTTTTCTATATGAAATTCTGTATTCTCACATTATTATTAGAAATAAAAAGAAACTTTTGGAAGATGTTTTATACATTTTGAAAATGAATAATATTACTGATTTCAAAAAAGAGCAAAAAAATCGTTTGTTAGATTGTCAAATAAAATATTCCTTCTTTTTTTTAGACTTCCTCTTTAAAAATATTTTTGACAGCTGGCCTAAAATTTTATTTAAAGTCTCATTCATTATTTATGCATGAAAAACATCTTGAAAGTTTCAACTTTCTGAAATTATTTTGTTAACTTCTCCTCAAAAACTTTTTCAACTGACCTTTAGGCAAGGGAAAATGAATATTAAATTATTAATGAACAAACTAGCAAGTTAAGCTGCATTTTAGACATTTTCAAATTCCTTATTGGGATAAACGATCGCGGTAGATTTCCTTCAAATTCTTTTATGCTTCCGGGACACACAAGTTAGATTTTTATCTAACATAGAACAAATACTCAGACCTTAGATATTTCAGAATTTTTTTAGTCTACTTACAGAATTTAATAACTTAAAAATTCAATATTTAAACACAGCTTCTGAAAGTAAAATTATTCTAAAGTGTGCATTTTTGTTAGTCGCGAGAAATCGAAAATTACCAAAGCAAAACTAAATTAAGGATTATTCCAAAATTATAGCAAGGTTTTTGAATTCCCACCATTCGTGCAGTAAAGTGATGGTAACATTAAAAAAAACATTTGGCAGTTAATAGTTTAGGGTTAGTAAAAATGGAGCTTAACAAGATATTAAATTAATATTAAAAATTAGATTAACAAGATATATAAAAATTTTCATTGTTAGACAATATTTCAAAAATAATGAAAGTCTGGCAACTAGAGTTCGAAAATCTGAGAATTTGCCCCCTGGATCGTGCGATTTAACTCCATTGGATTTCATTTTATGGGGCTATTTGAAGTCAAAGGTCTGTACTAAGAAGCCCACAAGCAAGTGCATATTGAAAGAGGAAATTCAACGAAATTCCTCCACACTTATGCGAAATATTCATGAAAATTTCGACAAAAGAGTGTGTAGGTGCCAGAAAAACAGTGGAAGCAATTAGCCCTATGTGTTATTCCATACATAAATCTATCTTGTGTGCTTTGCGATTCAATAAAAATTTAAAGAAAAAAAACTAGTTTTTTTTTATTTAAATTGTTCTGTCGTGTTCTGTCCTGTACGCGGTGTTCTGTTGTGTAACGCTCCATTTTCACTAACCATAAATTATCGGCTGTCAATTTGTTTCTTTAATATCGTTGCCAACACTTTACTGCGCGAATTGTGGCAAATTCAAATCTTGCTTTAACTTTGGGACACCTCATATTAATACATAGTAGGAAATTTCCTGTACGATAAATGTCACATGGTCTCTGCTATTGCATCTTATCGTTTGCTTTCTCACATTGGCTGAAACGTTACCATGAAAGGGTAGAGTTGTTTTCTGCTGCTACCTAATTCTTAATTTCAGCGACGAATATTTTTTTTCTTTGGAATTCGCTACTGCTTCTGTATTTCTTTGATTATTCTCTCATTCAAATATGTTTAGCTGCTTAATTGTCTTTGAAGGATTTTTTACTTTTTCGTTGTTCTTTCTCTCTTGCTCTGCATTCCATTTTATCTTTTATTTAGCTTCATACTTTTGCCAGTTTCTTCTTTATTTGAATACTTTTTCATCTGAGAACTAAATATCTTGAAGATTTTTTTTTCCCAATGGAGACATACTTTTAATTGTTGTCCTTTTTTTACTGAAAAGAAATCGAGTGAATTAATTATCGAAGTATTAATTTCCTTTTAATGAGTTTTAAGGGAATGAAAAAACTAATTTTGTTAAATATTCACTTTCATCACTTCTTTGTGTCTTGGAATTAAATTTCCTTTTTCCTTTCTAGTTTTTACTTCCACAAATCCTTAAAAAAATTCTAAATAAGTAAAAATTTGCAACGCAGTACGATGATATAGAAGCCTCTGCTGATATATAACGTCAGCGAACATACTGTTCAAAAGAACTGAATGAAATTTTGAATCAAGGAATTATATGATATATGCTCAAAAGTGATGGAGAAAACAATAATCCACCTCTTGCATTTGGGGTTAAAGTGTTTGAACAGTTCAAATTAAAATAACAGCATTTATTCCTCGGATAAGTAATTCTCACACTGCAAAAAATTTGAAATTGAGTTGAAATTGTATTTTCAGAGGGAATATTGACGACCGTTGGCAGGTACAAAAAATGAAAGCAAAATCGCGACTTCACAGAATATAAAGTGCATTTCATTGATGCCACAATCCAATAGTCTTCAGGTCATATCTTAACCTATCGAAAATCTCCGGAAACCATAAAATATGAAGGTAAACAAATCCAAGCTCATACTCGGGACCTGTCATGGACTCATTATATTACTCGAATAAAAAATATTAACGGCTTAAATGTTTTATCTTCTTTCTAGCCCTTGGACTTAAATAAGTGCTTAGCTATTGATTGAGAAATGGTAACGTTTTATTACCTGTATGGACAAAATATCTCAAATGCGCTACATATCTCCCTTAGAAACTACTTTATACGTAGAAGCTCATATTTAATGCAAGATATACGAGATTTGATTTGCAAATTTCAAGAAACCAGTTGCAAATGGGATCAATCTTGTGGACAACTTTTAATTTTTGTTGAGATTATTACAGATATACAGTAGGTGATAGTTGATCAATCGGTATTTCACGCCTGATAGGTGAGCTTAATTCTATGATCCACAAAATTCTATGCTCTGTTTATTGCAGAGTGTTCAAATCTGCAAGACATGATTACCAGCATCTCATTCGGGATGATGCTGTCAAAAACTGGTGGAGAGATGGACTATTGCTTTTCACATTATTCTTGGCCACCTGCCGCATAATGCATGCATTCAAAATGTTTATACATTCTATATAAATGAATCTCACTAGAGTATCATATAACAACAATTTTTTTATAATATATATATATAGTTGATAAATATACCATTAAAAGAACTGAATCTAAATGTATAAAGGAAAGAGTATTCAGTAAAAATCACTTGCTGAATTAGTTTAGCAAATGTTAAAGGCTTCTATGAAACAGAAATTTTTTTAAAAAATGCTTTTTATTGTAAATATTCTGTATCCAAACCAATACTTAATTTAGTGAACCAGTTTTGCGTACATTTTCCAAATAGTGTAGTTTACTCTATTGAGCTGAGTGACTTAAATAAATTGGAACAAGTAAAATGCATGTTTACGGAGCCGTTACCAGACAACCGAAAAATTGTTCACAATTTAAGAGAGGTACATTATGATCTTTGATATTAACCTTTTTTTTTAATCTAATATGAGAGTTTTCAAAATAAGCAATCATTTATTAAAATGTTTAATTTGGATGCAAGGACACATTGTAGCATAATTATCATTACAAATCATCATCAAGGTCATTAATTAAATGGAAAATAGTTTGGAATATTGATGACCTGACATTAATTTATGGATGCACTATTTCTCTAAGAATAATAGATTATTTGATAATATATAAAATTTTACTAATAATTTGATAATTATAAGATACATAAAATTAACAATAATTTTATTAAATAATTATGTGTCTAGTACTTAAAATATATAAAAATGGAGAAAAAATAAGATAATTTCCCAATGTGAAACAAATATTCTATATACGCAAACACATGAACGATTTCCAGTCTTCTAGATATCCATCTTGAGTCCTTATCGTCTTACATAATTGTCTCTAGCAAACTTTCAGAAATGAATAATAGTGTGCTGCCATCCTACAAATGAAGAATGAACTTTATAGAAGTGGACTGCAAATTCTGTATGGTCTCAAACTCTTTGAATTAATATGGTACTATAAAAAACAGCCTGGAATTATAAGTCCTCTCAAAAAATATAGTTAATTGAGTAGTTTTCATGAGTTTATGCTTTGGGAGTGGAAGATGCATCATTATTGCATTACTTTTTATCGCATCCCATCTATCGCCTCATAATAGAAAGGAGGTCTAAAAAAAGTCCATTCTTCTACTACAAGATATGCATTAAGATAAAATAGTAGAAAAATTATATTCCCTCCCTAGTGATATCTTTTCTTCATTCATCACAACAAATAGTTAGGACAAATGTTATTTCCTTTCTTATTGGCATAGAATACAGAAGAAAAAAGAACCGCACTTGTCTGAGTAGCAGATTTACTTTTAATTTGTTGGTAGATTTCAATTTGAGTTTTTTTTTTCATACAGTCTCACCAAAATTTACATTATTTTTTATTACAGTTAACTTTATATATATTCAGAAAATATTATAAATCAATTTTTTAAGCTCTAATTATTTTATACAAAACAAAAGTTATTTCTTAAATCATTTGAAAGCTATCCTCTTTATCGAATTTATATTTTGAGCATCATCAAAAATTATTTTTGGGATATGATATGGTTTATTATAATAAACTGTTAAACTGTGAATGGGATTTCTGAGATAAATTAATATTTCAAATAGAAAAACATTTAATTCTTGCTGGTTCATCAATTAATTTGAGAAATAAGGTATGGTAAATTTAACGCAAATTGTTAAAAATATATTAAAAGTGGTAATCATATTTATCATTAATCATTGAGTTTTAAAATTTCGCAGAATTGTAGGTATTGAATATATTATCAATTAATAACGACGCGTGAATTCAAAATCTAGCTGCGCTGCAAAAGTTATTTCTCAAGGGCAGTAACAAATGATCAGCCCAAAATAATAGAAGTGTGCTCCCCTTCGACTTTTTCTCATTATTATAGAATCCTAACAGGTTTTGTGCATACCATTATATAGTGAAACGAATGGAATATGGATTTTCAAACTTTTCCATCGTTCTTGTGGGTTCGATATTTAAGGTCCTGATTTTAAGAAGACGTATAAAGTTTAATTTATTATGCTTATAGTGTTTTGAGATTATTACACCAGGGCATACTGTCCAATCGATGAATGTAGTTAACAATTAGAGATGCTTATAGAATGAAGATCAGATATTAAAATTCACTCACCATCTTTTTGAGATTTGGAGTTATATTATTATCAAATGCATGAACACATAGATTAACAGATAGTCAATCCTTCGATAGTTTTGGGCCAATGTCTGACGCAGACCAAGAATTCTAGTAATAAACCCATAAGCAGAATTGCATTTATTTAACTGGCAATGTTTTCGAGGTATGCTCCTGGACATATAGGCATACTTTCTTTCAAAAAATTTCGATCAATCTAATGGAAATAAATCTTGTTTTTTGGATATAAACTAAATTGTATTCTTGTTTCTTCTAGTATTTCTGAATTATCATTATTCATAGATGTTGGCATTTTTTATTAAGAAAAGTCAATAAAAAATGTAAATTCAGCAAAGATTTCTAAGTGGATTTTTTCTGCCAATTGTAATTCTCTCTTAAAACAGATTTTAAAAAATTACTATTTTATTATTGAAAAGTCTTAAATTCACTGTGATTCTATTTTTAGCATAATTAAATGAGCAGCATTTGGCTGTTGTTTTTTTTCTTTTCATCAACTTAAATTAGAATACTTTATCTAAGTGAGTGCATGGAAAACAAATTTCACAAGCTCTTCTGAATTGCTATTTCTACTTTCCGTCCACGAAAGTATATTTATTTTTCTCTTTTATGAATGATTGATTAAAGAGAAATACGGGAAATTTTTTTAGTCCTGTACTTGCTAAACTGGTAATATTTCCTTCGCCCGAATAATAAAGCGAAATAAACAAAAAATGATTGAAAAGATTTAAGAAAAATAAAGTAGGTAGAGGGAAAAAACGGATGCAAGTTTGTGATTCTTCCTACGGTTAGGATCGGTTCGAAGAAACCTGTTTTCTCCTTATTTACATTACGTATTGAGCTCAGATATGGTTACTCTGTGTTGGAAGTCTCATAACCCATGATTTAAATTTTGACACGCCGTGATTCCTCAGGAAGTAGTAAAGGATTTCGTCTTCTTAATTGCTTTGTAGAATTCGATTAATGACTGTTTTAATACGCGTTTACGTGTTTCTAAAAGTGCAGATGGACATACAATCAACCCACTGTTGGGTTTGGTTAAAATTTTGACAGGTAATAGATGTTAAATCCGAGTGCTGAATTTTATTTATATAGCTTTTTTTCATTTTGTAATTTTCATGTTAACTTATATTTGAACAGCTCGAACGACGGACTTTCTCAGAACAGATTTTACCTCAAATTTGGATATACATCTAAACATTTGGTATAAAGACTATATACCAAATTTCAACGGTCTAGCCCATAGCGTTTTTGAAATATCTTTGTCATCACATTTCCCGAAAATGTGTTTTTCGATCTCATGGATGTCTAAACCGTGGAGATATTCATAATCTCGAGTTCGAATTTTTTGAAGATTACTTTACTTTCTCTCTGTATTTGTGTACAATAAAGTAAAAATATTAGGAGTGCTTTAGTTTTGCAAGCCCCAATAGATTAACTGCCACTGCTTGCAATGGAATTTTAGGAAATTTAAAGCAATTATCTGGATTCTTTTTCAAACAAAGTCATGGCATATTTTCGAACTGAAATCAAGAGGGGAATCAAATTGAATTTTGAACTAAATTTTTTATTTGATGAAACGGCTTGATGGGGATACTTTGGATAAAAATGAAACTTTGGCAATCTCCTATAATTTTGCCAATAACATCTGAACCGATATTTTTATGGATAACAAAGTATAAAAATATAAACTACAGAATTTAAGCATTGAATACATCAAAATGGAGGCAAATATAAGTAAAATTAATAATAAGGAGTTCTGGAATTTGATTAAACATTTGCTATGTAAATACTTTTCATAAACGAAAAATGTGTATGCTATAGATATGTAAACAAATATTATAATGACTATTTATTCAGAGATTTTATAAAACAATTGTTTCTTATTATGCGATTTTAAATCAAAACTCGTTAGATACCCGATTTTCTTACTAAATCGTTTTGAATCCACATTTTGAATATTTTCCATTTTATTATGATGCAGATTTTTTTATGCTATGATTCTCTAAATACAGAATCATTCCTTAAAAAGTAGTAACAATGATATACTCTTTATTATTTTCAATAAAAAAAACTCTGAAGCAGCTTTATGCAAAATAATAAATATTGAGTTATAAACAACCAACAAATCTAGCAATTGGAGTCAAAATTCTAGGTATTTTTGAAAATTCCACGTTTTTGAATATTGTAGATACTTTTCTTACGTTCTTCCAAATTCTAGAACATTTCAGGCATGTTTCAAATCTGAGTGATTTAAAATTTTCCATTTCAAACTGTAAAATCAAAGCTAGCATTCATTTAAAATTTTACTTTTTTTTAAGTACTAAAGATAGGGATGGTTGTAGATATAAATTTTTAATTCATAGCAGTAATCATCCGTTGCGATAAATGTCACAGTACTAAGTGCTGCTACAGCATTTTATCGTCTGCTGTTTCTCATTGGATAAAATGATGGCTGCAAGGGTAGAGTTGTTTTTCTACCGTTGCCTTGTTTTTGTATTTTGTTCGTTTTCATTGCCGAATGCATATTCTCTTCTTTTGGAGTGGAATGGAGTTAGTTTTTTTTTCTTTCGTTTGCTTCTTTCTTTCTCTCTCCCTCTCTCTCTCTCTCTTTCTTTTTTTTCAAGATTTACTCATTCTTATATGTTCAGCTGCCCAGTTCAGTTTGTCACTTCCTTTTTTTTCTATTCACGATTTGCCGTTAATTCTGTTTTACATTTTATTTCTAGTCACATTTTGTTACTAATTAATTTCTTTCTGTTATTTTTTTTCCAGCCTCAAGGAAACTAAAAATTGATTTTTTTTTTCATTTTATTTAAGAAATGCTTTTAATTTTAATAAAAGGATTTTTACTAAAAACATCGAATGAATCTATAACAGAAATTTTGACTTTTTTAAAGATTAATTATTGAATAAAAAAATTGTCATCTTATAAAAGCATTGATCTTTTTTGTTTGTTTGTTTTCGTCATGTTTTTGTGTTCTTAATCAATTTGTACCCTTTTTTTACAATTATTGAGCCCCAATTGCTGCCTGAAATCAATATTTAAAAATCAATATAAATAAATTATCGATTTCATGATAGAAAATATGTAAAAATATATGTCTATGTCCATGCTAGAAAATAAGAATAAATAAAATGAAAACGGAATAAGAATCACAAAATGAAACGGCGTGGTTTATTTTCAAAATTTATTACCAAAATTACTGAAACGCTTGTCCTACTTGTTCATGAAATAATGGTGTCCTGTTCATTGAAGTTATTTCCTTTTAATGCACTGTTCGAAAATCGATAATACAACAATTTTCGATTAATCGAAATAAAAATATGGCGTGGAATTATAATTGTAGCCACAAAATCACATACCAAATTTCACTTAAGTAAATTCGTTACATAGAAATTCGTTTACTGAGAATGCACAGACCGGCAGACAGTCAATCCTCAGACAGATTTGGTTAAAATTTTACATTAGATTCTAAACCTATGTATCAAATTTTATGTATTCACCTGTTAATGTTTTATAGTTATCGAGATTACTTGTACCCGAACAACCCGGCAGATTTCCAGTGATTGGATTTGTTTAGAATTTGATAAAAATCTGCAAATTTGATGTTAGGACAATATACCAAATCTAATGCACTTAGTTCAAAGCAGGTTTGAATTGTCTTCAAAAAATATACAAGATATATAGACATAATTCCAAAAATATGTTTTTCTTATCAGGGGGGATTGAAATGTGGGAATTTGTCAAAATCTAGATTTCGAGTTCTCTGACAAAACTTAGTACTTTTTTATACTTCTTATACGAGCATGCAAAAAATATATATGGGCATACACTTCTTTTATTTTTAGTTCTTAATCATATATTTGATTTTTTTTAAATTTTTAAGATTAGAAAGAGAACGAGTAGTTAAGGGGCCACAAAATTTCGTGTAAGTTTAGGTTTTATTACAATCAATTCATTTATATTTCCGAGTTTCATTCACAATCACCCTCCCCCCCCAAAAAAAAAACATATGATAATGATATATTCGGAACCGTTCGTTGCCACTGTCTTTTCCTTTGAAAATAATCATGTAAAAAGGATAAATATTATCACTACAAATAAAATACAAATTTATTCGCCATTTAATACGTCGCTTATTCAATTTATGTTTAATTCAAATTCTACATAACATTGCATGTAATTGAAATTCAATTTGTATTGATTCCCAATCTCTGGTTATCCCAAATTTGATGGAAGTAAACTTGCGCGTTCAGACTAATATTTTGAAATATTATTTAATTTGAAATGTACGCTGTGGCAACTGGGTGTAAAAATATTATAATATATGCAAAAGACATGGCGTTTTAAATTGATCATAAATATATTAAAAGCATTCTTTGATGTACAGAAAAATAGGCATGGAAATTTATTCTTCATGTATTATGGAAAGAATTGAAATTTGTGTCTACTATTAAAAATTCTTTGTAAGAATCATGATCAATTAGAGACGTAGTCTGAAGATGGAAAGTAGAATGCATGAGAAAGATATCTGAAAGTGATAAAGTATTTTGAATTTATATAATTTTAGATTGACAACTAAATAAGTATTTAGATTTTGGAGTGAAAGTATTTTTTGGTTTTAGCATGCATTAGGGTCTGTGTAAGGAAATAATAGTTCACCCAACGCAGAAATTAAAGTGAAACTAAAGTTCGAGTGAATTAGAAAATAATTATATTCATGAATTAGAAAATAATTATATTCAATACTTATATAAACTGAAATTGTTTAGATACACAAAATATAATAACCCTTAATTATATATTATATCATAATCGATGCATAATTTTTTTTCATTAAATATTGAGAAAAAACTTTCTTTGGGTTTTTTTTTAATTTTGAATAGATTTTAGAATGGAAGAAAGAAATTTTAGAATAGAATTCCTTTTCGAAATTTCTGTTTTGATTTTTGTGTGTATATTTTTATGTTAGTAAATTTGAATTTCCCATACCAAAAATATTTTTATATTTTAAAATTTTTAAAAAATATCGTGCATTGAAGTATTGAAGTTATTTGTCTTTTTTTTTAACTAAGTGTGCACATAATTTAATTTGAATATTTATGTTCTTAATTTTATCGTTTATAATTTTGAAAGCTATTCATTCTTCTACTTTTGTATTCTTCATTCATATTCCAGGTTTATGGCTCCTGCTGCAAAAAAGCCTACAATTAATTAACAGTCATTTTATACTTCATACACTTAGACTAATTTTAGGGTTACAATTTTTCAAATAGCATGCAGAAACTTTCAAAAGAGATCTTAAATATGAATTTGAATATTGTATTACTTATGAATAAATATTTCGATTCCTACAATCGCGATTCAAAGCATTTTCTATTCATTTTTTTTCACTCGTTTAAGAGAGAAAGAATTTTCACATTCCCGTCATTTACTCGTAAGAATGCCTTTTTTTTTAGATGAAAGACTGGAAAATTCTAAGTTTCTCAATAGAAATTAGAAGCCAGAATTTGCAATTCCATGAATTTAAATTTTTAAAACCAAACAAGATACCTGAACTTGGGCTTTAATAAAAATACATCTTGTATAGGGATGTAGATGAAAATAAAAGGCGAGTTTCAAGAACAGTTATTTAATTATTTTCTATGTTTCACATTTTACAAGACAAAACAAACATGAACACGAAAATACATAACACTCACTTAGAATACTGTCTAATAATAACCCACAAGAAGGATCATGGTGAATATACTTTGATATTAATATAATAACGCCATCTGTTGAACCAAAAGAGAAGATAGTAGAATTATGCAACCACTACAATCTTTTCAAAAGACATGACAGATATAAAGTTATTAAAATAAACATAAATTATTAATTATTTTTGTTTTAAGCCTCTATTATGGTACACTTTTATGTTACTTTACATTTCATCTTGAACTTTAGTCATTAAATAAAATAAAATAATACGAAATAATAATTTTTTCTTCTTTTTTGCTGTTATGTTATTTTTATTCTCAAATTTTTTCACTGGCATTTTTTTTTCTTTTTAACAAACGGAATGTAAGACTTTATTTTCTTTTTTCTTCTTCTTGAGATCTTAATTACTCTTTCTTTCATATCCATTTAGATGCTTAGTTCACTCTTTAGAACTTTTTTTTCATTTCGTTATGAATTTCTCAGTTTTCTTCTTTGATGCTGTCTTAAATTTTTACTTTGGTGCACATTTTTCTTCACTTTTTATATTTTAACTTTTTTATGCCTTCTGAAATCCAAATATCATACTTTTTTTTCACCATTTAGAATTTCTTCCGTTTGTTTTATTTTTTAATGCGAAAAAGTTAGTTAAATTAATTATAGGAGTATTAATTTCCTTTTAACGAAGTGTAAGCGAGAAAATCAGAAGAAATTTTTCCCTTCTAATAATCTTGAATTAAATTTTATTTATCTCTTTTTAATTATTTATTGCCACGGAGTCACAAATTGTCACTTAAGTAGATGAAGTAATTCATATAATTAATTACACCAATTAATATACTGGTTTTTCATTTGTCGGATATTAATATACCTTAAGATGTATATGTTTCAAAAATTTATGAGAGAATAAGATTAATGATATGACGAATAAAAACTAAAATGCCTTTCTCCTCAATTGTATTAAGAAAGAAAAAACTCCCTAAATCATTTAAAAAAATAATCTTACATAAAATAATTGTCTGTTCAGATGCCTATTAGTAAATTAGTATTTTTACCAAAACAATTTTCAAAAAAAAATCAGGTTTTAATCGGAAATTTAAAACCTCTAAATATTTTTTTTAATAAAACATTTTTTCTGTATGCACTTTTAAAGGATTTTATATATTTTTTTATTAGATTGTCTTAACTCATATTTCTTTATTTAGTTTCACACAATGATTAAATATGAATATTTATGGAAAAAGGAAATTATTTCTGAAGATTTCAATGATAAACACTGAAAAGTTGTTGTCTTTTTTAAAAAAAGGAGTATTAATTTTTCAATATTCCCAGCTAATTTAAAACAATATATTTTTTTCAAAACATGATTGAATTTCTACTGCCAAAATATACCTTTTGTGCTATAATTTTATTAATATTGCATTAAAAAACTATGAATACGACTGCTTAACATACGACTGCTATGAATACGACTGCGACTGACTGATTTCGTCTATTTCATACATATGTTTCATAATTATAAATTTTGAATAAAATAATTCTGAGATAACTAGTGCTAAGAAAATTTCTAATATTCATAACAAGATATTTAAAAATCCACTAATTGGACAAAAAGCAATACCATTATAAAAAATATTTTTATTGAAATTATTTTATTAAAATTGTTTTACATCTTTGTTTACATATTTACTGTGACGGTAATTATTTCTGACAACTGGAAAAATTAATTAAAAATATCTTTAATAATTTATGTATTGCATATATAAATATGATTTTAAACTCACAATATGGTTTTTATTAGCTGAAATTTTTTTAAACGATCCTCAAGGCGAGAGATAGAAAAATTCAGTTTTTAATTATACAAAAAAATTAGAGAAACTCATAAAAATTTACTAATGTCTTTTTTTTTTATTCTTTTTGAAAAACAAAGTAGTTTTTCCTCCATTCCGGAATGCCTTACCTATCTATGGAATAAAATATCTGAAATCAATTTTTTCCCACTTTCAAAGCAAACATTAGAAAGTTCTAAGTTCTAGAAATTTCAGCCACATTTCACGCCATAATGATTTAAAATATCCAAACTTTTAACTGAGTTTCCAAAACAAACATTCATCTTAAATATAGCATTTTAAAGAGACTCTGGAAGTAGAGGTTATTGAAACAAAAAATATAAATGATTAATTCACAGCAGTAAACATTCTTTACGATAAGTGTCACGTTACCTCAGGGTTGCTACTACATTTTATCGCCTGCTCTTTCTCATTGGCTAAAACGGTAGTATGCAAGATTAGAGTAGTTATTTTTCTGCTGCTGCTCGTTTTTATTCTTTTTGTTTTTATTGCGATTTTGTTTCTTTTTCTTTTGGAATGGATTGGTGTTATTTTTTTCTTTCCAGCTGCTATATTTCCTTGATTATTCACTTACTCAAATATATTTAGCTGCTTAGTTCCTTTTGCAGGTTTTCTCCATTCTTTTTTTTTCCGAAATAGTATTATTTCATTGTTCTTTCTTTCGCTTTTTCAGTATTACATTTTTTTTTGTTGAATCTCATTCTTTTTTTTTCGGATTTATGTATTCTGTCCAGTCGAAATGTGGAACATCTAAGAAAATTTTCCAATCAAGCCATACTTCAACAATCAACTGTCGTTCTTAATGAATGTGAAAAAAAGGCCGAATTATTTATCATCGTGTTAATTTTATTTTAATGAATTATAAGTAAAATAAAAATAATCGTGATGATACCGTAAATATTCATATAGGTCGTTTCTGAGTGTCTTTGAATTAAATTACTAGATTTTCCTTTTCTGTCTATTGTTACCATCAATGCCTTATTTAAGAAATCGTTTTCAAATTCTCAATCTCTTGTAATTCATAAGCAGTGTACCTGGATTCATACGATGATTTAAAATCACATATTCACGAAAAATTTAAATGTTTTTTTTTTTTTTTTTACATATTCTGAAAATTCCTGAATAATACCTTTTAGCTTTACATTTTTTTTTTCGTATTTTGAAATGCAGAAGGCTTTTCCCTTCATACCATCGTATCTAACAACATGTGTATTGAAGAATGAAAATAGAAATAAAATACACCAATTGTATAAAATTTGTATTCTTTTAAAATAAAACTTTTTGCCAATGTAAGTAATACAAAAGTACAGAAATAAAGATTTTCAGTTATTTTCTTAAAGATATTTTTGGGGAGGATCTTTCATCCCCCGAAAAAAATATTGAGCGTAATTCAATTTTAGAAGTATCAAAATCGTCTAAATTTTCCGAAAAATATCTTTTTCTGAACTGATTTAAAAGCAGACATAATTTGTTAAAACAAAACAAAAACAAGATATGATTTTTATAAAATTAGTAGAGGGAACCTTTTATGTTAATCCTCAGTGAATGAAAAAAAAATATTAAGTAAAAATGTAATTAATGAATCTTATCCACGTATTTCCTCCAAATTTTATATAAAAGATCTTTTAAGGCATGAAAGCATAGTAGATTTTCCTATCATTGATAAAATAAAAATCGCATTTATTTAAAAAAAAACTTGTAAATTCTTTGCAGTTTAATTATAATTAATTCCCTAACATTCCCTTTTATTAGAGTAAGTCTCAATGAACAAATATATTTGTAAAACAAGATTTAAATGCAATGTTTTTAAGCAAGTTAAATTTTTTTAGAATAAAAAGAAAAATTATTTATGCACTTTCTTAAGAAACTACCAACCGTTAAGTTAAAGCAATATTTTCAGAAATTAACTTAAAAAAGTAAATATTACCTGAATCAAAACTATTAACACGAAGATTCATTGTATTTAACGCGCGCTAATGTTGCTGTATCTAAAACACAAATGAACTTAACCAAATTAGAAATTCATTTAAATGCGCAAAATGAATTAAATGAATTAAAAAGAAGGAATTGATGAATCTGGCCTGAAGACTTTATCAAGGGTTACCCTCAGGCAATTATTCAAACTAGTGCTTTCATCGTTTCCTTCTTTTTCATTCCATTTCAAACGGGGTTTTTCTTTTTGCATTTAAAAAATAATTGTATTAGTAGACATTAAACATATTATTGGCTCGTAAACATCGTGGAATGCAGCTGAAAAATAGACTTCGAACCTTCAGGAATGATGGGATGAGCAATGAGCGGATTACAATCCCAAAGATTGATCCTTATTCAGCCAATCGAAATATTTCTTAACTCGATATAAATCTAGCTTCACAGAATTTAAAAACTTGCGATTGATATCTGCTTTACTTAAGACCAAAATCATGCAGCCATAACGAATAACATATCCTAACACACATATATCACGCACACTTGCATTTCATTAGCTCTGCACTCAATTTATATCTGATTCAAACTTCTACGTGCTATCATATCCAATTTAAATTTCAATTAAACTAACACCGTGTTGCTAAAAAAACAAATCGAGATATAATAATCCCAGCACTCGGATGGAAATAAATCCAAGTGAAAAGCAATGTAAATCGGCTTAAAAAGCAAAGATCGGAGTATTAAAATATCCCCGACTCCAGGGGTAGCAGTTTCTGCAATGATGGAAGCGTTTGGAACATCCTTTGTTCCACGCTAAGAGCCAATTTAATTCGGATTCTGCACGTGTTTTGTTGGACGAAAGTGGTGCTCTTTACGAGATTTTGTTCTCCCTTTTCCATTTAAATATGTAATTTGAGCTCGGAGGATGTTTTCGGGAATATTTGTGACCCATGGAATTTGTTCTCGGATTATGGAGGTAAATCGTATCGAATTGTGTTCCTGTTAGCGTTAAGTGGTTCACGTTTTAGCTGTAAACTCGCGATTTAATTTGGAGGAATAAAATACATTCGCATTCATTATTTTCGAGTGGCACTTTAGCTGAGATGAAATTAATTTGTTTTCAGGCTAAGGTATTTTGTGATTCGTGTTCCTTTGGAAGAGAAAGTATTGATTATTTTCTGTTTTTGAACTTGTTATAGGCAATGATCTATTTTTAAACAAAGAAAATGATACTCTTGCATTTTGGTTACTGTAGAAAATCATATTGGTTAATTATTATTAAAAGAATATATATTTCTTAGAACAATCTGCAAGAATAAAGTATCTTCTCCTTCATTATTTTCAAGGGTCTCTTAACAGAGTCGATGGAATTTATTTGTTAACTTGGCTGACATATTTTACGATTTCCGTTCATCCTAATTTTTAATTTGCGGGCGTATGATGGATTCTCATTTATTATCTTTAAGAAGTACCTCAATTGAGGCAATAAAATAAGTTTATTATTAGACTGACTATTTTGCGATTTCCCTTTTTTTAACCCGCAACTGGAGACATGAATTTCTTCACTCGGTCAAAGACATGGAGTCAAAATGACTTCATTGTTATTTTTCTTTTTTGTCTTTTGTAAACAACATTGGAATTTGTTTTGGAAAACAGAACATATTCTGAGAATCATGTAGTTACCAAAACGTTTTAAAATATTAATACTTAAAACTGCTAAATGTTATAATATTAAATGTTGGAAAGATGTTACAAGAAAATTCTAAACAATCTTTTAATGAATATTTACTTTGTTTAGATATTACAGACATTAATGTTATTGATTGCTAGAATTTAACAAATAAAGATGAAGAATACAATATTTTTAAATAGTACTTTAAAAATATTTCTTTATTCTTTTTGCATTATTCTAATTAAAAGCAGTTTCAGAGCCGTGGAGTCAATGGCACCTTAAATAACAACAAAAATTTTCAAACAGAATAACTCGTACTTAGACTTTCTCCAAAATATTGCTAAAAGAGCAATTTGAAGGCACTGAGAAGATGATTGTATTCAAGGACAAAGTACCATGTGATAATCAGAGCTAATGAAAAATGCGGAGTCATTTTAACTTCCGTCAACAATTATGGGTTAAAGAGTGAAAACTTACAGTTATAGAAAATGAACTGCTCTATAACATGTCAAACAATATTTTGCATATTTGCTGATGTAAGAAATTATGCTGATTGGATATTATCAGATTGTATAAATTTCAAAATAATTTTAAGGATAAAAGTTGTTCTCTTTTATTATTTCTGAGGGGCGCGTAACCGAATTGATGTATTAGTATGCTAAAAGTACTTAGTTATTTATTATTGGTTTGAAATTTTTTTGATACCTTCTACTTGTTGTCAACAGAAATTCAGAGAATCTCGGGCATAGAAAACATTAATTTGTGTATAAGTAGTTGATAAGATGTATATCGATTGAGTATTATTGGAATATATTGAATTCAGGTTAAATTTCAGGAATAATATATATTCAAAAAATGTATTCATTTCGAAATGTAATCTACTAATTTAATCGTTTTACAAGTTTTTCAATATTTATATTTAAGGCTTATTTCTGAAGAAAAATATTGGATTTCTTCTGTAGTTTAATTCTGTCGCTGGTATAGCGAAACACTCAAGCATAATTGCCTTGCTTATAGATTGAATATGCATGCAGTTTTATGCAGACAATTTTAGATTTAACTTCAATTTATTTTTTCATGGAAGAGCATAATTTATATACGGTAATAATGGAGGAAAGCGTCTGTTCACATCCGGACACAAGAGAAAATTTTAGAATAAAGTAACACGGGAGAATTTAAGAAAAAAAAATAAGAATTTAAGATTTAAATTAAATTAAGATATATCAATCTCTGTATATATATATATATATATATATATATATATATATATATATTATACACACAATGTGTGTGTGTGTGTGCGCGCGCATACGGGCGCTCTATAGGACAGACCGTTTGCCCTACAACTACCAAATTTGGCACATACCTACGTTGGAGGTTGGGAATTTGCAACTCGGGGCATTTTCTTTGAAAATTTAATTAGAATTTTAATCAATTATAATATAATTGAATTTTGTTTTAACAAAGAATTGAAACTTATTTTTGTTTACTGAGATGCTGTAATATTCAGTATCCACGTGGCTAATTTAGTAATCCAAGTTCAGAAAAAGAATAACGCATGTCCAAGTATCTTGCTATAATTTGCAAGTTTTCTTCAATTACAATTATTGTGCTATATAACGTGTAAATTTCATTTTAAAACGCCAGAGACGAACAAAAACATTTATTGATTGTCAGATATTGAAAGAAAATAAAAACAGTCACAATTAAGCTTTTTTATTCTTTATTTTGTAAAAGTAATTACAATTGTATTTTTTAATTGAAAATAAAACATCAAGAAATTTAACACTGAAGAAAATTATGTCTTCAGAAACTAAGAAGGCGGCAAACTATGCGAAGACCAAAATGTAATTTCATCCAGAGAGGAAAAGGAAAAACGGGTTCCAATATGGGAAATAAAAAAAACACACACACAAAAAGTGCAAAGATAAATAAGGATTGAAACTGATATAAATGAGAGAATAATCAGAGAAATAAAGAAGGGGAGTTGTAAACGAATACCATTCCCTTCCAAAGAACAAAAAAACAAACAAAAAAAATGCATTCATCAATGAAACTGATTAAGAATATAAACAAGATAAATGTAGAAAAGCAATTTTATCCTTTCATACTAACATTTTATCCAATCACAGAGAGCAAACGATAAAATGTAGAAGCAGATTCGTAAGTAATCTGACACTTGTCGTAAACGGATATTTTCAGCTTTGAATTAATAGTTTAGCTTTCTTTTAATAACCGTCTATTTCGTGGTAACCTTAAAAATATTTCAGATAAATCCTTGTTTTGAATATCTATTCTAAATTGTGTCGTTTCAAATGTAATGATTTGAAATGAAGTTAAAATGTTCTGGAAGAAATGCATTCATTTACATGCTAAATTTTGTATCTGTTTGTAATTAAATTTTAATTCTTCTCTGAAAATATATTTCATAGATATTCAATATAAAGCAATCAAAATGGGTAAAGAAAAGCAGAAAAATATAAGAATTTATTTCAAACAGAGTTTCTAACCATATTCGGAAATTGTGCCTTTCACTAAATCATTTCATATACAAAATTGTTATTTTTCTTTTTAGAAAAATCTGTTTTTATATTTGTTTATATTTATATTTGTTTATATTTTAAAACGAATCGCTTATTTTTAATAAAGATATATTCCAAAATCATTGATTTTGGATATTAAATAAACAGAAAGGATAAATAATTGGCAGTGATAAGTAATTAAGAATAGAATGAAATAAGAATTATTTCAAGCGCAGTAAAAATTCATAAAAAGATGTAACACGAATATTTTTATACCGCCTCTTTAAAAGGAAATTAACATTGCAAAAATTAATTCAATTTATTTTTTTTGTCAGACAAAGATAGCAATAAAAAATATTTCCTAATTGATAAAAACTTGAGAGCTAAATAAGGCATTAAGGTTCTTAAGAAAAAGTCATCAGAAAACAAAGAGGTGAACAAAAGTATTCAGTGAAATAAAATATCAACTGAAATCAAGAAATAAAAACCGAAAATGCAATAGCAAAAAGGACAAAAAAAAAACCTTCGAAAACAACTAAGCAGTCAAACACATATTAATGAGTAAATAGTCAAAGAAATAAAGAAAAAAAAACCGATGAACTGAAAGACTGCATTCCATTTCAGTAAAAAGAAAAAATCGGTTATTAAAGGGAATAAAAATTTAAAAAATGCAAGGCATCATGAGGAAAACAACTCTTTTTTTACGTATCATCGTTTGTCCAATGAGAGAAAGCAAACGATTTCGTAACAGACGTAGAGTAACATTGCGCTTACATTAACGGATACATGCTGAAAAGAATTAATAATTCAGTTTGCTTATATAACCTTATATCACCTGCGGCTGCGAAAAAGAGCATTGTAGATGAATACTGTTGGGGAATTCTGTTTAATTTTGGCAGTTTTGAATCTTTAAAGTGAGAAATATGGCTGATTAGTTCCAGAATTTTAGATTTTTGCAAATATTTGCTTTTCGTTTGGAAAAATTTGTTTTCTAGACTCCATTCAGTAAATAGATAAGAGAATTTGAAACGGTGAAAATGGACCTTCTTTCTTCTAGAGAGATTCGTGCTTGGAATTATTTTTGATAATATCCGTATGTTCTTCTAATATTCATTTATTTCTTTTGCCTTAAAGTTTTTGAAAGATTTTAGAATGACAAAAAGAACGAAATGAAAAACAAGAATATAAGAATGTTTATACTGTTGAAATTATTGATTAAATTTTATACTGGAGTATGCAGATGCCATGAAAATTATTTATAAATAATTCACAGAAAAAATTACGACTTTTAAGTGAAATTAACATTATATTTGTGAAAGAATTTTCTAGTCGATTATTTCCATTCATTTCTTGGTTGTTTAGAGAACCACTTCCAGTAGTTCCGAAATTTTGTATAGCTGTTTTTTTCTTGGCCACTGTGCAACACTTTTGTATTTTGTTTAGTGTATTAGTTAATTAAGTGATTCCGATTAAATTTTGATTTAATGCAAGAAGTTAATACTTATTTGATTAAGAATCTGAAAGAAACTATGAAATCTAAAAAATGCCAACTCTTTTACATGATTCATTAAAATTTCGATACGTTAGATTCTTAATGAAGGTTTCTTTGGTTTTCTTGCTGTGTAATTACAGGGTATTATTATAAGTTGAAACTGGATCATTGTTCTAAACCTTCCAATTTTGATTAATATTTGAACAATGCAGGACAAATTTCAAATGATTTCACTCTAGAGGAGTTTCAAAATACTGGTACCGGCACTATTTTTTTCACCGTGACACAATAGCATTTATGAGCTCTTCTTTAGATGGTAATAAAATAAATGAGAGGGTTCTTTTGGAAACTTGTATTAGAAAAGTCACATGAATTAAGTTTTTATCTTAATGTTTTATTTATGACACGAATTTTAAGTTAAAAATTGTTTGTTTTAATGTTTCTTATTACATCTTAAATATTCTGTTCTGTCTTTTAAAGATGTTGCAGCAAACAAACAGCAATTTTGGCAATATTTTTGTTTTTTCATTTGCGGTACATGTTAAATGTTGACAAACCGGCTTTGGATAATTACAAAAATGTTATTTTTTGTTTCTGTGCAAGATTTTAAAATTAATAATGTATGGTAGTGTGTTAAAATAAGCTATAAATATAATTTTTGAATGCAATTATTTCAAGGAATAAAAGAAAAATCCGTAAAGATGAATTTACAATAAAAAGAATCATTTTTATTTCCCTTAAAACGTATTAAAATCATTCGAAAAATATTCCATAATTAATCTATTTCATACTAGCCGCCTTTGGCGACCAGCCGGTTTGCCAGTATTATCGCTCGCTACAATTTTCAATTAAATATTTTAAGTAACTGATCTCTTAATAGATTCTCAAACAAAACATTTTTAATCTTCAAATTTTGATAGTCATACCAAATTTATACTGTTGTTCAGATCATTTCGTTGAATTTACTATATATTTTGCTAATATGTTGTCATTTCCGGTAAAACTTCGATTTTAATTTAAAGTGGAAATGATGAATTTGCAATTAATATAAAGATATTTTTTAATAAAACCAAGCATTTTATTTTATTTATCATCTTTATTGTTATTTATTTATTTATTTATTATTATTATTATTGAATATGAGTATTGCAAACAGAATCGCTCGGTCTGTTTTAAGTCTTATGTGAACTACAAAATATTTTTCATAATTTATGTAAAATCTCAAACAATAATTCAACAAAAATTTCTCAGATTCAGCATAAAATTCAGTTTTTAGTTTTGCTTTCAAAAGGATTGAAATGAAATCAACAATAATATTTTGCTCCGGCCTATAAATATATTTCAAAAATTATGAAGTCTAAATTTAATGCAGTAAGGTATCATATTCTGAGAAATATTCTGGACACACCAAATCTTAAATAAATGAATGAATGTTTCTATTTTCCACGATCAACTAAGAATTATTTGTGAAGTTTTGAATGCTAAACATTTAGAAAAACTCAACATTTCATAATCTTAGGCCAATTAATCTTGAGGAACCTGCGCGCTGATTGGCGTATTTTCTTTGAAACGATCGATGGAAAATCTAAAATTATCCTTTTTTTATTGAATAGTGATATTCAAATTTTCCTAAATCAGTCAGTTTAAGTAATTGATTTATTTGATTGGAAATTAACTCTTTTTTTGTTTAAAATATTAGTGTTTCAAGAACATTTTGTTATTTGTGATTTCCAAAAATCAAAAATTCGTT
The DNA here is from genome assembly GCA_026543865.1 of Argiope aurantia. Taxonomy (NCBI): domain Eukaryota; kingdom Metazoa; phylum Arthropoda; class Arachnida; order Araneae; family Araneidae; genus Argiope; species Argiope aurantia. Next base: position 98,065 of record JAPMOR010005925.1, read on the forward strand.
ATTTATTAGAGCATTTATTGAATCAAGTTACATAAAATATAGTCATTTTCCATTTTAACCATTTTAGCAGATCTTTGTCTCACTAAAGGTTTACAAATTAGCTGTGTGGCCCTGATTTGAATGGATATCCTGTTTATATTAAAAAACACTTGCCTTAAAATAAAACTGATTTATTGGATTAATAATATAGAGAGTGTAAAAGATCATAAAATAATTTTTCTTGAATTTAATTTTTATAAAAAATAATATTTCATATTTGTTTCATTTCCTACAGACACGTGCCGAAAATTATATTTTTGCAGATTTCATTTCCAAAGAGATTTAATTTATTTTTAGTTGCAGCTTTCATCAATGTGATGGCAACACTTTGAAAAAAGCTAATTTTTCCCATAAATGCGAAACGTGCTTTTGCAGCTTAAATTTTATTTTTATTTTGTACGAAAACAATTGTTGAAAAATATAGTTAAAATATTTATTTAAAAATTCATTAAACATAGAAATTTAATTTTAAGGTTAAAACATTGGTATCATTTAAAAGATAAATTTTTGATCTTTAACTTCATGTAAAAATCTTTTTTGTGCGGTAATACTTTCGGAAGTTATAGCAGAAAAACGCCAAAATGTCGCTTAATTTTTAAATAAATAAAATTCTAATTAAAAATTCGAAAAAATAACCCCCAGGTGCACATTCCCTGCCTCCAAGGTATACAGATGCCAAATGTGGTAGCTGTAGAGTGAATGGTCTGGCCTGTAGAGCGCCAACACACACACACACACACACACACACACACATTGAGCTTTATTATAAGTATATAGATATTTTTCAATGAAAAAAAAAGGTTAAAGAAGTAGTTAAAAGTAATTCTCAATTGCAAACGATCCTGAATTTATATAACTCTTTGAAGGGATCTACTACCATCTCCACCACGAAATTAATGAAATGCTCGAAAATATACTGTGTATATAAAATGAAATTGGGAAGAAAAAAAGAATGTTGTTATTAAAACAGGAAAAGGGCACAAAACCCCCTCTCATGACAAAATTAAGCTTCCAAGTGTATAGTAGTAAATGCATAGCCAAAAAAATGAAGATTCACAAGAAAATAAAATGGAAACTTTCATTCTAGAAGACACAAAGAATTTATTCGTTAACGAAAACGAGAAAGAACCGAAAACAAAATAGCTTCAAAAAGAGAGAGTGATAGAGAGAGAGGAAGAAAGAACATAATCTTCATATACCTTCGTTTTATTCAATAAAAGAGAGCAAACGGTGAAATGTAGTGACAGCTCTAAGGTAGAATGACCTTCAGCCTAATGCTATGCTTATTGCTGTGAAATAATGATTTCGTTTCATCTAACCATTTTGTTTTTCAACGACATGACTTTTAAACTTGTATATTAGATGAATGTGTTTTCTTAATGTAAAGTTTAAATTTGGAAATTTCAAATAATGAGAGCACAAAATATTCCAGAAATATCTTTCGCATATGAAAAAAAATATATGCGCTCTGGTTTAATAAAAGATGTATTTTTATATCTTCTAATCAATGACTAAACATCTGGATATTGATTACTGCTAGGATGACGGTTTCTTCCTAAAAAATGGAAAACATTATAGAGAATTGAAATTTTTGTATTCTTAAATCTAGAGGCGCTTAGGCGGTTAGTTCATTAAATTTGCTTAGGCGGTTAGTACATCCATAATATTTGTAATTTCTGCCATAAAATTCCTTAAAAAAATCTCAAATGAAAATGATAAAAATGTTTGCGAAATTTGAATTTTTAAGGACACTAAGGATTAAGGAACAGAATTCTTCATTTTCAATAAAATGTACTTATTTTCTTAATTGTCTTTTATTAATTCCATTATAAAAAATGGGATAAAACAATATAAATTAATATTGCTTAGAATGCTTTTAGATTTACATTTTAAAAAAAATTTTCCTTCGAAAATAAACTTTTATGTTGCTTTATTTCGAAAATTTAAGTGAATACAACTAAAAATTTACCAAGTTTATCTACCTTTATAAAATATTATCAATTTTATTTTTATCTTCTCAATTTAAAAATATTATCATTCTCCATTTCAATAAAAAAATTAAACAGTTAAAAACATGCATTTTATCAATGTACCTTTTGTTCCAAACAAAATTCGTAAAAGTGTGCCCTATTTACAGATCTGAGCTGACGGCTTGCGCATGATGCATATATGGGACCTTTGGTCCCATAGATGGTTTTTGTTGCACGCATATAGGCGCCCATAGCAGTCAAAGGGTTAAACTTAATTTTGGCATTTTTCCGAAGTAACTTTCAAAAAATATTATTGCTCAAAAATAGTTTTTGCGCCATTTTAGAATAATATAGTCTTCTTAATTATATATATTTACTTGTCATGCAAATTTTTTTCTACCTTATGGCAATTTTTTTTAATATATATTTTGTGAAATTTTCAGTTATATATATTATTGTTACAAAAATTAAAACCTTTAGTATTGTTTGCAAATAATCAAACGCATAAATATATTCCATTATTAAAAAGTGAGGATAAAAAAATCTACAATTTAGGCGAATGATCAGAAATGAAATTGCTTTATCACAAGAAAAATCGTACAATTTTAAATAAATTATTCAGACAATTATTTTTTTAAATGGCACCATATTGCCATGAAATTCGTTTCATTTAAGGAGGTTGATATATACAAAATACAGAGCAGGCGTAAAGTATTTAAATAATACAGTATATATGTCATACAATTTGATGTTTTAAAATTTTTTTAGGGAGATAATGGACTTCGAGTTTTGCAAAACATATATAATTGAAATTAAACTCAACCAATATTTCCGGCGAAGCAGGTAGTCACCAAAGGCGAGTAGTATAAATAAAATAGGTAGTTTTAAAGAAATATGTTATTTAAAATACATGTTTCTTTTTGAAAACTTGTAAACATATTCGAAGAAGGATTCAATGAAAATTCAATTTTAAATACATGAACGAAATAATGACGAATGAAAAATAAAATCTATACAAAAGTCCTTAATACTGTATATTATCTACTATAATGTTGCAGGTATTATTATTCAGAGAAAAAACTTTAAAAATAAGAAGGGGGGATATTTTTTTAATAAAAGGAAACTGATATTTTCTATTCTTTTTAATTAAAATATACCATTTCTGCTGTTTTTTTAATAAATTTTGTAAACATAATTAGATTTTCTTAGTGATTCATAGAAAGCTTTCTTTAACATGATTTTAAAAAAAAATTAAATTTTTCCATAATATTCCACGAAAGAGTATTGATTTTATTGCGATTTTTTTCTAAAGAAAATAAGAAATATCTAAAAAATTCTAAGAAATATCATCTAAATCCTTTTAATTAATTTGAAAAATATGTGCATTATAAAAAATAAACAAAGATTTCAATTTCGTATTATTTTCTACCAATAATGCTTTCTTTAGTATTCTTATCTGAAAGAAATAAAGCTAAGTTTTCTGAAATTGAAACAATAATATTCTAAAATTCATATTCTTCATAATAATGTCCACTCTAGAAAGAACATTTAAAAGTAGAAAAAGTTTTAAACGCTGAAATTTCGGTAATTGAATAAAAGAAATTTTACTTACAATAGTGATATTTCGAAATTATAATCGAACACATGAATTTTTTAGTAGATATATATAACATATTAATAAAATAAAATGAGAATATGTTTTTGCATAAATTATACTTTATTGCTACATTTTTTAAAATGTTTTTTGTCTAGTATTAAAAATAGTATTACGTACTCTTAATTAAGCCATTAAAAATAGTAAGGGAAAAAATTAAAGATATACATTTTTATTCTTCAGTAAATTCAAACATAATTCAACCTCTCATTAACACCATACATATAAAATTTAACTAATATTTAATGCATCTAAATCTGTAATTTATAAAATGACTTTAAAATTTTTAATTTACTATGTGTATATGAAAAACTAGTTTGAATCCCTGTTTAATTATCAAATAAGACAACAAACAAAATATTGGTGCTTAAGGAATGTTTGACTTTAATCAGATACACTTGTCTGCACACTTTTTTATCAAGTCATATAAAGTGCATTTAAATTAAGAATTTTTACAAGACATTTTTTACAGTTTTAATTTTTACAGCTGTAAAAAATGTGCAATTGAAAATTCGTTCAAAATCGTTTGTAGGGCAAACTATTGGACCTAAATTTATGGTAAATATTTTCATGTAATCCCTTGCTGAGAACTAAAATGATAAGGCTTACTGTGAAACATTCTTTTAAAAAAATAATTGAAATTTTTAAAATAATTCTTCAGAATTGTTACATGTTCCATAATAACTTCAAAACACAATATTACAAAAAAATTATTATTCTACATTGCTTTAAAATACAGGAATAAAATTCTTTAGATATACCAATTCAACTGCTTTATGATTTCTTCTAATATTTTAATGAATTTTCAAAAACATTATCAGACATGATTTATAAACGTACTTGCTTTATATTCATACATGTTGGAAAGAAATTAAATGCATTTAGTGTGTGTGTGTGTGCACATTATAGGTGCTTTATGATTAAAAGCAAATTTTGAAAATAAAATAAGACTAGATAAATCAAGCCATAAATATAATCATGATAAGATGTTTGGACTGAGAGTTTGAATCTTCATTAATTTTTTAATAGTTTCTTTTTTCATGAATTGCTTTGATGATATAAGCTTTTCGATATTTCCATTTTAAATTAATAGTTAAAAGTTTATGGTTCTACATGTTATATTACTGGAATGTTACTAAAATATTAAACCTCGTTACGTTTTTTTTATGATAAGTAATGAAAAATAAAACAACTCTTTCATAGATGATCCATATGATGGCTAACATTGTAAAAGAGCACGTTTTTTTATATTTTAGATATTTTAATGTATGGTAAGTAAAAGTTACGATCATTTCCTCTCTTCGCTAAAAATAACTAAAAATTACCAATAAAGATAACATTAAAGCATTTTTAATGCATTTGGAAATCACCACATCTAACTGAAAAAATACATTTTACAGATCCAATTCAATATTTATTTCAAAGTAATTTGAATATTATTCAAAAATTCACTTTTACAGCATTAAGTTTGAATAGCTCCTCCAGTTCTGATTCCATTTTAATGACCAAAAACACACTCCGCTAGAAAGTATGCTTTTAATAACATGTGACTTCAGCAATGAAGTAGCGATAAACATTTGCTGCCCAATTTAAAGCCGAATGAATTCCATTTAGAAAAATATGAACACTAATTACTAGCATCATTAGAAAAGGCAGTAGTAAAACCGGAGGTTGAGTCAGTGATATCCCCCAAGCAGTATCTGTTAACGATGTTCTGATTCAAAAGTTTCTAAACCCCCAAATGATGTGTGTTAATACATCTAAATAACAACAATTAGGAGGTATATATTTTGCTAATGGTTTTATCTATATTGTTGGTTGTTTTATTTCACTTCTAGTCATATCAAAAATCTTAATACCTTATTCTGATGCATTCTAAGGATGAGTAGGTGTATGCCAAAAGTGGAGTTACACCGATAGAAAGCTCATAATTAAAATTAAAAATATAGAATTTAAACAGCTATCAAAGAACTAGCCATTCAAAAAAGATCTTTCATGCGCCTATGCGCTAGATGCAAAGGCAGCTAAAGATAGACAATGGAAATAAAAAAAAAGCCGGAACAAAAAGTAAAGAAGCAGACATAAAAAGAAAAAATGGAGAAGGGCTAAATGAATCAGATGAAAGGCTCTAGCAGAAGATTACGTAGGCTCAAGCAGAAGAGCCTACGTAATATTCCACAGTAACAGTATCATTGAAACATAATTAGTAAATAATAAAAATTATCAAATAGGTATATAGGTAAATATAGGTAACCATATAGGTATATTACCATATAGGTAAAAATAGGCAGTTTAAAGTTTGAAAATAGGAAAATAAAATTCTAATAACAAATTTTTAAAAAAGAGAAAATATAAATAAATAAATGAAAAAGTAAATAAATAGATAAATGAGTAATAAATGAATGGAAATAAAATAAATGGAGAAAAAATAATAAAATGAAGGTAAAATAAGTAAATGAAAAATATATTAATAAATGAAGGTAAAAATAAATAAACAGGAAAAATAAAAGAAAAATGGAAAAATAAACAAATAAACGTGAATAAATAAGCAAATAAATAAATAAACAGGAAAAAATAAACATATACAATTGACTTAGTATAAAGTAGAGTCCATGATCAGGAACGAAACGCTAAATAAAGAGTTCGTTTTGCATTTTTTTCTTATACTCACAAGTCACTGTCCACTTTTAACAGTACTTGTCTTTCTCTATGCACACTTTGAAGGGCTCAGGCAATGGTAAGGTCCCATTTAAAGTTTGCAACTGTTAAAAAGTCATTAATACTTGAAGCACTGAGAGGAATGCAAAATTGCTTTACCATAACGTATAATAAACAAAAAGTCCCTTTTTCTTTCTAGTAAAATAGTATATGGTTTCAAAAGTCCTTTTTCCTTTGTACTAAAATAACAATTGGTGTCCAAGATAAGAAAGGTTAGTCCAGATAGGAGACAAACTAGGATAAATTATTATTCCATTTGGAAAATCCTGCTTTCATTGTGATACAAGAAATACAGGCTAGCTTGAGCTTCTAAAGTCAATTTTACATTACCTTAATACCTTTATGCAAAATCATAATTTACTAATATATCAATGTCTTTTATTTTGTCAAATATAGCGATGAATATTCTGTTCAAAGCGATACCGTAGAGAGCCGAAAAGTATTTTTATAGATATGTTATCATTATAGGCACTCCCATTGAGGGGCATTCCAGATATGAAATAAAGCGTTATTAGCCTATTTCTTCTGACTTTTTGCTGAATGCAATTTAGTTACAAGAATTTCCTTAATATGATGTCCAAATTATGTAATAATATAAGGATGATCCAATAAAATCCAGTATATCTACAAATATTTCAGAATATTTCGGTATTTCTCTGCAAATGTTAGATTGAGAAAGTTCTGTTTGGAAGAATTATCTTGTGTAAGAGGAAAAAGAGCTTGAACTGCCAGGTATGGGTTGCCATTTGGTTAAGAAACATTAAGGAATTCTCGGTGATGATGTAATACTAATGATTGGATATACTAAATGTAATGGAGACTTATTATATGGGAAATCATAAAAGGATTTATTTCTTAAGAATTCGCTAGAAGTAATCTTCTTTGAACAAGTATGTGCTTATTTGTTTGTAGTACAACTAAGCACATACTTAACTCACAATTAGGAGGTCTGTATGATATAGTTATTTTAATGAATTTATTATATTAATGAAATAAAAATAATAATAAAGTTATATTTCTCCCAAAATTGAACAAAAAAGTATCTGTCTGAAAATATAAGGTGTCCAAAACAGGTGTTTATTTTCTAAACTATCCCAATTAGACGTATAATTCTAAGAATCTGAGAAACTGAGTTTTGCTTGTCAGGTTTTTTAATAAAATTAACCTTAATAAAAATTAACCTTTTAATTAATTAATAAAATTAAACTTTTTAATAAATTTAATAATTTGTAAATAAAATCCTATCTTATGGCTCGTTTAAAGTTATAAACGAAACCTAATTGAATAGAAAACGCGAGATCTTACATAAAGAAAGTGCATGGGAGTCCGAAGCCCTAACCACTACTCCTTCTCTGATACACTTAAATAGAGCCTGTATAGACACAGGCAAATATTTAGTTATAAAAAAAAAATGGTTTTTTTTTGTGTGTAAAATTGCATTTTTTAGGAAAGACACTTATATACATAAACTTAAAAAGCACAACCTCATCTAAATATAAAATTTGATCCAAATCGTATATATATATACAAACATTCAGGAATAGTTCTTTTATAGTTATAAGATTACGAAGTGTCATAAAATAAGGTACCCAAATGCATAAAATTGATTTGGCTGCTGTGGAAGTGGATAATAAAAAATTAGAAAAAATAAGTGTTTATATGACTCGTATAGTTCAAAATCATCAGCAAGTAAATTGTTTTTCTACTCTCATCCATAAAGATACAATGTTTCATGATTTTCTCTTTAAAACTTACGGAGGCATTAAAAGATAAATTTATTAACTTAAATCATTTATTCATACTTTGGACGGTGTATTGAAAGAAGTTATCAATATAATTTCTAAGATTAATACACACATCATGAATGATTATTTAAATTGCAGACTCAAGGATTAAAAACACATTTTTAACTTTCATTCAATTTAAAGAAATAATAAAAATGTATTAATAAAAATAATTAAAAACATTCAAAATAAACACTTATCTTACCTATACAAAGTCATATACTTTTAACAACACTTGCACACATCTGATAGAGTTAATCTCTTGTGAAATAAAGATACGATTTTGGAATTCTTCAACAAATATCAACAGAGATTATACTTCCAAAGCTAATTCATTACTTACTTCGGATATAATGCGAATCAAAGCTAATTGAATATCGGTTACCATTTAGCATAATATTGTACCAAATAAAACCAATCAAGGAATTTATAAAAATGTAACACAAAACATTTATAGAAAATTGTCACTGATGATGAATCCCTATGCGAAGAATAGAATTTTACAATTCCAAAAGTGATAATTTTAAATACTAATACTTTTGTCTAGATTAAAACTACATTAATCGGCCTAAATCGTATTTTTCAGAAAAGGGTTTGATTTTATCTAAAACAAGAATCAATCGTAAAATTATAGATGTTGATCTTGAAGTTGTCCATATGTCTGTTGTAATAGTACGCGAATTCTATGAATTCTGTATAGATGTCAGTTATTTTGTAAAAATAATCTCTTCCTTCTTGGCTTTGGAATATTGAATTTCAGACTGAATCTTAGTACTTGAAGGATAAGTTGAAAACTATGTCGAAACGTCAATTTCTGCATCATTTGTGTAACTCCTCATTCTGCCCGTACCTTTCTGCAAAAATAACGATCCTGAAGCTTGTCATCGCTATATCGTTCTAAACCCACTTTTTAGAAGGATGCCACTTTTTAGAAGGATGTGGGAGAAAACTGCAAACGAGATGTTTGTAGTCTTCTACTGAAAGGCCGGTATTGTGAATACATACATCATAAGTCTTCAGCATATCAAAATGTTTTTTGTTACCAAGATATGTATTCTATTAGAAAGAATACAATTGCTAGCAAACAGTTTTATTTCCCTGCTTGGGATTCCAGTATTTCTTTGAAACATCTTAAAGGTTATCTAATCTCCTTTGCATTCTTTTAAAAGTCGATGTTACAGTGGTCGACTATTATGTGTGATTAGTAAATTTCTTTAGTCATGGTGATTAGATGATGTACAAATATAAAAATATTTACACATGACAATTTTTTTAATTGACATTATTTAAATAAATTTTTTCATAAATTTGTGATAAGCCCCTCTAAAGACTATCGTAGCCTTATTAAAATATATTTTTTATAATTTTTTATTTTTCCCTTCAAAGTATTTTTATTCAATTAGCCACCTTTTTCAATGACAACTTTGTAATTGGAAATATATACTTAGGTACAATATTTAGGGAAAAAAGTTTGTTTCTCTGTTTTGAGACATCCTGTGTACTGAAACAATAATCAAGCGTTTGCAAATATTTTATAATAATAATTTATAAAGTTTAAATATAATATTAGTATTATCGTTTATTTCAATGAAGATTTTCTTATTTATGTACTAAAATGAATTTATACATTATAAAAATCTAAAAATTTCAAATAATTCTTGAGCAAAAATTTCTATTACTTGATATATATCACACGAGTTCGATAACTATTTCTTTTATTTAAAGAAAGGAGACTAAATCTGATGGCAGCTATATATACAGTCTGTTCCAATAAGAAATCTAAAAAGAAAAGAAGTGGGAAAAGAAAGTACATTCTATTTGAATCTTTACTGCAGTTTCAGCACGGCTCTTGACAAATTTTCGCAACTTTACATCAAAAGGAAAAAGAAGAAGGGGAAAAAGTCACAGAAAAAATATACTTTTGCTAGAAAAAGACGAAATAAAATGAAGTAAAATACTGATTCACTAAGCCTAACGTGGCGGAAAATTAAAGTGTAACTTTCCTACTTCTTTTCTGCTTTTTACACGTCGCTTAGATTGTTGTCCGGAAAATTCTTACAGCGGCGCAACGCAATTCCTTTGGATGGGTACTGTATTTTTTACAAGCACGCAGAAGGAGATTTCAGATGGAATTTGTGTCTGTTTCCTTCTTCTTTTTCGTTCTTTATTTTCTTCATCGTATTATTCAACTTCGGTATGTTTTGTTGCAAGACTCGTATTTTCAGCATATTTGTAATTCCAGATATATCTGGGAGATTTTTTTTTCTTATCCATTCGGATATTTTATATTTGAAATTTCATGTCACAAGCTTCTTTGATGTTTAGTGTGTACTATTTAAAATAACAAAACTGATCTTATCAATGGAAATGATATTATTAATAAAGTGAATTTTCAGAAGATAAATATGACGATTTACAATGAGATACTAGATCAATAATAGACAATTTAAAGTAAAAAAATACATTTCGTTTCTATCTCTGCCACAGTTTTCGAAAAAAATGTTTTAAAAAGTTGGTTTAAAAGTGATAAATATTTTTTAGCTATAAAATATGTATAAAGTTCGGTTTTATTTGTGAAAAATGAGTTAGGAAAAGAGGAACAAGGATGAGGTTTATGTAGTGGTCACTTTTACCCAAAACAATGCCAACTTGAGGAAGCTTTAAGCAATGTAAAATTATAAAAGTATCCCATGGCACTTTTGTTTATTTAGAGTGTAAAAATTATTCTATCTAAACGTGTATTTCAACAATCCTAAATTATTTTTTGTTTAAGACAGCAGCTGCTTAAAGCCAAAGATGTTAAGATTCAATTTCAAAATTCATTTCTATTTGCTAAAATCTATTGATTTTATTCTAGTAGTAAGCATTCAAATACCATATTTTCTATTCTCAAGACCGGAGATGCGATAGCCTTATGAGAGTTGAGGTTTCATGCCCGAAAGATGGATTCGAAATCCGATAGCACCTAAAATCCAACGTGCTTCTGTAATTTGAACCAATATCTAATAAAATGCTTACTTATTTGCTATTCTTTTAACTGTAGTATAGAATAAAATATCTAATTAGGTAGTATGTATGAATCACAGGCGATTCGCGTGCTAAACAACGCATTAAAACAAGGAAATATAAAATAGAACATAAGCTTGTTCTACTCGCATCAAATTCTAAATTGATTGATAATTTCTGCTGTCACGTGATTGTGAGTAACACAGCAGCCAACGTGTTAAATTGTCGAGATTCAACTCCTGTACTGGTATGGACACGAAAGCAGGATACCGCTGGCTTGGCTGTTTGTCTCTGATTTGAACATTATTTAAATAAATTATGATATTTCTCAAAAATTATCTTTAGTAAAGACTCAAAATGCTACTAATTGTGATAGACTTATTCTTTATTGAATCAGTCTTAACTAATCATTTCTAATGTGAAATTATGAGTATAAAATATGTCTATAAATAGGTGCCATAATTTTACAACAAAGATAAGCTTGTATTCATACGTTTATGGCAAAATTATAGGGTGAAGTTGGGTCATAACCTTTACTATAAGTAATTCATAAATTTGTACTAAAATTATATTCAGAAGCTAAATCTCTAACTCTGCGAATATGGTTTGAAGCTAAGCCCATAACCTTGATACAAAATTCTGGGTAGGATCTAGGACCATTATCTTGTTGTGACTAGCGGCAATTGCTCCAAAATTGGAATCGATAAAAAGAAGGACGATAAATACTTTAATTTGAAAATGAACATACTTTAAAAAACATATACATGAGCCTAAACCCTTAACTTTGCGATAGGAACATGGTTTGAAATTAGGCCTATAAACTTGATGTAAAATTATTTGTAGGACCCAGGCCCATTTCTTGCTGTGAATTGTTGAATAGCAACAACAATTCCAAAATCGGAATAGATGAGAAGAGGGACTATAAATACTTTTATTTGAAAGCGAATATACTTTAAAAAACATATATATTGCAGCATTTTTTTATTAAAGATTATTGACTATTATAGCTGATAACTCACATATAGTCCATGAACTGATGTGAACAGATAGCGTCGACAGTTCGAATATGTTTGGGAATTTCGATGAGTGTGAATTTCGACTAGCGAACTAAGACATACTACATAGATTTACCAATAACGATACATAGCAAGGACAAGTATATATATCTTACTCGAACTAGTATATTAATATCATCTGCTGTTATCAGATAGACAAAGTGAAATACGATTCCGATTTAACCACTGTATATTTAGATGCCAAATGAAGTGATTAGTTCATAACAGTGGCGTAATACAGAAGTGATTATGTTCGTTTACACTCTCGTATCTTGGAACTGAATGCTTCGCAACATAAAGTAGAGGCCATAGGAATTTGGCGAAATGAAAGTAAGTTATTTCTTAATTTATTTGAATCGTTGAAATTTCTTAATAACTTAGAGCAAAATTATAAAAAAATCTTTTTTTTTCAGTACTTTTATATTTTATTATGAAGTATTCATAGCTAGTTTAATGGAAAATGGTGCTAGATTTGTCTTTACAAAAAATTTCAGAAAATTGTTTTAAAAAAAATAAAATATGGAATTTTATTTTGTAGAATTATATTAACAGCGAAACTAAAATTCTTTGCTTTTGAAAATAAGAAATAGCTCAAAAAGTATACACTATATATTATTAATTATTAAATCCAAGACACATCTGATTACAAATAAAGATTCTCATTTAGAATTAAAGATGTAAATATTGTATGATATTTGTGAACTGTTAAAGGTTTGATTTCATAACCACAAGTGCTTATTTACCGGAAGAATGTATCATATATGAACTGCAGTTGATATTTCTATGTTTAATGCATTGTTTCGCAAAGTGATATCAGACATACAAATAGGTCAACTTTATTATTACAATGAAAAAAAACCGTGACAGAATATTTCAGATGGTCATAGATAATAAAACTGTAATTTTTCAGTATTATATGTATATTTAGTAATACAGGCCAATTTCGGTTGTAATATGCATATTAGCCATTAAAGAGAAAGTAGGGAAGTATTGAATAACTTTTTTCGTATATTTATATGATGTTTTTTCCACATGTTAAAGTTCAGTTACCTGACTTGTTTCGTTTATAAATTTAAGGCTCTCCTACATTTTGGATATCAGATTCACTGTTTCTAGATTTTGATATACGGTTTCAATTTTGATATCAAAATCGCCTATCAAATTCATTTATAGTGTTTGCTATTGTTTAACGGTAACAATATAATATATTGTTGTAAATTAGGTAATAAAATACTTTTTTTAAAAAAGTGCGAACATTCAGTAATGATTTGTATGAATATTAAATTAGTATAATTGAAATGATAAATGTTTGCCCTTTAAGATGACGAAAAAAAAATTGCTGTTGTAATATTTTTGAATTGCAGCAAAACAAATAAATATTGCTAAATTTTTAGTTGACATTCTAATTAAAATATAAAAATATCGCTGTTAGTATATATGTGTCAAGATTGGCTCTCAAGTGCAAGCGAGTGCACACACACACACACCTTTATTACTAGTAGAAATTATCAGCATAGATACAGAAGTCATTGAGATTAGCCGAGGGAGGAGGTAAAATAATAAAACAATTCCAAATATAATTGTTTTTTAAATATGCAAATTTCATGAACAAAAACATTAAAAGTGGGGAAAGATAAATTGTTTAAAAGGCGATCAACTCATCCTACAATTAGTAATAAATACCATTGGTTTGTTGGCTGGGTGTTATTTTAACCATGAAAAAAGTGCTGCAGGTTTTCTTAAAAAAACTCATATTTTCAGTTTAATTTTTATCAGTAGCCAATAAGCAGATTTGGATAATCTGCGGAAAAACTGATTAATGCCAGTAATGGGAAAAAAAATTCTGCAATTCAGAGGCTAATATACATACGAACATTGCCTAAACTTCAGCTTAACGATATTAAAAGATTTTCAATCAGTATAATATCAATGATTATGAGTATAATATCATTCCAACTATAATTTTCCATCTTCAAACAAAACATATTAAAAGTTCCAACCACATATTTCAACCAATTTTGCTAAGCAATGTAGACTTTTTTTTCTTTTTGAATACTAGCAATTTTCATACTCCAAACGCCCACAAATGATAGGGGAAACGTTCACTTAAATTTCCTTTTTTCAGAACAGCAGTCAGCTCTTTTCCGAAACTTACAATTTTCAAGAGCGAAACCCTCGATAACATGTCAGTCGATGTTATTGCTTCCTAGCCGGAACGCCCTGCCTATCGGAATGCCTATCTTCCTAGGCGCTGCGGTGACAACAGGGATATATTTTGGTTGAAAAATATTCCAACAGATTTCATCTTTTTCCCCCCTTCTCATGCATGGAGAGCGCCGCGCATATCAAATATTGTAATATCTTGGATGGGAAGGATTGGTGGATTTGGTATGGAGTATTTGAGTGATTTTTTTTTATATTTATTTTTCTATCTCTTTTTTTTGTTTAAAAATTTGCGGAAAAGTTATATAGATGCTATAAATAATTTCATCGTTATTTAATGGGCATCATTATGATACATCAAATATTATTCATTGATATTAACATCAATATTTTTAACATTAGAAGTGAAAACTTTAGAATGCATTTTCCTTATACCTAGAAACACTAGGAGCAATCATTTTGATTACTATCCTTTCTTAAGAACCGTATATTTTCCTACATTAATTTGTTAAAACAAATGTTTTTTTTAACACATTCATTTTAGTAAATTCTTTTTCATCATATTTCGTTCCTATGCATGGCATCAGTGGTACTTGGCGAAGTTTGCTTAAACCTTTGAATGGTCATTTTTTTTTCTATACATGGAATGTTAAAATATTTTTGGAACTAAGATTGGCTTAAGAAAATGATTAATTTAACTTACTAGATAATTTTAAATTGATTAATTACGTTGATTAATTAATAATTAACGAATCAAGACACGCCATTTTGTTTGAGATAAGGAACTCAATCATCTAAGATCTGCCTTATTGAAAAAATTTGTCAGAACTTATACCATCCTACACAATTTCATTCAAAGATTGATGAATTTGGTGGGAAGAATACTTCCCAAAGCCCTAGACAGATTAAAATGCAATTCTCTCTTTCTGAGCGTGTATGATCTATGCACTTCCTGCCTTATAATAATAGGTCTAGATACTTTATTGCGTATAACTATAACAATGGCTACAATATAGTTATATTTATGGTATACTATAATGATGGTAGATATATTACTAGCTATAACGACATGAAAATTATCTGTTATACCTTTATTTGCACTGTGAAATGGCTTTGCAAAGTAGGAAATTGCATATTTTCCAGAAGATTCCTCAGGGTGTCTATTTCCAATTTTTTCTTGGATATGGAGAGTAATTAAACATTCTGACCAAACGTCAGGAGATACTGTAAATTAAACTCGAATTTTATCGGTATTTTGAGGCAATATATAGCCAATCGACTACAAACATTTCCTGAGAAATTAACATTACGTAATTTTCAATTTATGTGTTTCAAAGTAATTAATTTTCAATTTAAGTGTATCGGATCTGTGTTACTAAATATAGTTGATCTGTTTGAAATCTTTGTTCATTTCAGAATCAGATTCTAAATACCTAATGATTATTATCATGTTTTATGAAAATAAAGGGAGAAATACCTTAAAAAATAAAATCATCTAATTAATGTATATTCCAATGCGTATTCTTAATAGATTTTGATTCGTTATTACATGAAATGTGTAATTTTTGTTTCTAAAAGACCTCTACGATCTTGTGAAATTCCTAATTCTTACATATCAAATAGACAATTACTTATGTTTACAAACCGATCCATATAAGTTTCGAAGCATATTACGCTTTTGCATTCTTCCTAAATAAAGAATAAAAGACGGAACTATTGAATATAAACAAATTTTCGGATAACACGAAAACAGTTTAATTTAGTATATGTAATAATAATTAACTAATAATGCAGAATTCCAAATATTTTTTTTATTTTCATGGGAGCTGTATTGGGAATTGAAACATTGCCACCTAAAAAATAGAAACTGCTACATCTACGGATTAAATCGGGAGAAGGGGAGGTGGAACTTAAATCGTAACAATAAGTAAATAAATGATGCACCAGCAACTATACTCCAACTTGTTCTATCATTTGCTGCTTCGCTTAGCTTAGTTTGAGAGCGAAAGAGATGTTCTCAAACTTTTCACTTTTGGCCCCTTTTCAACTAGTCTTCAGATAGTTTTTTTTCCTGTAAATACTTTCATGTTGGCAAAAAAATTATCCATGAAATTTAAATTTATTTTTCAGATTCAAAGTTTAAATTATATGCAATTTCTATAAAAAGTGAACACTTCGCATGCAATTTCTATAAAAAGTGAACACTTGGCATGAGCTCACTTTTTGCGTCAGAATTTTATTTATTTTGAGAAGAATCAGATTTTCCCTCTGAATTAGAATAGAGTACTGGCAAAATTTGCAAAATTTCTTTATTCCATATTTTTTTTCTTTTTATCAAGCGTTCTTTGTGACAAGAGGCGAAGCATATTCCAATACATGTGATGTTCATCGAAAGAAATGCCTATCAGTCATTCCATCCCCCCCTCTCTTCCTTCATTACACTCAGTATTAATAAATACCTGTAAAGTATGCAGAACAAAAATAGCTGAAAATTAAATATAAAACAAAATATACGCTACCGAATTACCACCTTCAACGCTTTTGAACATATACATTAATAATAATAATGATGAAAAAAGCAAACGATTCTGATAACTACATGATTTTTACGAATAATGCTGGAAGGAAAAGCAATGAATAACTAAACGAGAAACCGAAGAATAAACGAGGGAAATATGAATGTTTAAAATTCGCCTACGATCAAAATGTTCATTTCCGTTCTTGTACTGTTACAGGAACAAATAAAAAAAAGCAGACCGTTTTTTTAAAGCATATGTTATTTTGTATGATACTTGGATTGCTTAAACATTACAATTTGGTAATAAGGATAGATATTTTACGATTTCCTTTATGGAATCATATTGTTTCAATACTCGAAATATTTTTTTATGTCATAAATGCTGTGAAAAGATGTCACATGTCAAATTAAGTAAAAACGGTTCTAATATTTTTATAGTTTAGTTAATCTTCTGTCGAACTGCTTGCGAGTTTCTCCCGAAAATGAAATTTATTATCAGGAAACTTTTTAAAAGTCCCTTCTAATCATACAGCTAATTTTATAAACATTGAATAAGGTTTAAATTCTATTTTCGTCTCAAGGTTTTTATATACAGTGGCTCCCAAAAGTGTTCGCACACCAACAAGAATCAATTAAAAACCTCATTATTTACCATTATATATTCTTATTTTTACATGAAAATTTTTTCATAGCATATTTTTACAGTTCTTAATAAAGCAGAGAAGAATAGATTTTAATCACGATGCAAATTATTTTTTTAAAAATGACAATAAATAAAATTGCACAAAAATAGGACACAAAAGTGATCATACACTTTAAAAAAACATCAGTAAATATGAAATTTTCTAAATTTTTTGTAAATCTTTAGTACTTAGTAGGATATCCTTTATTCTTTATAACAGCTTTTAAACGTTTGGGCATAGATTTAACTAAACGGTCGGTTACTTCTGCATCGATCTTGTTCCATTCTTCGATCATTACTGCTTTCAGTTGAATTTTCGATTTAATGTCGTGACTTCTTATTCGCACCTCTAATTCTTTCCAAATATGTTCTATAGGGTTTAAATCAGGTGATTGAGCTGGTGTTTTAATTGTTTGAGAGCAATGATAGAGGCAAAAAAGACGAACATTCATGGTCGTGTTCTTAGGATCGTTGTCTTGGTAATACACAAAGTTGTTTAAAATGCCCAATTTTTGTGCTGACACTTTTAAATTTTATTGAGAATACTTATATAAACTCTATGATCCATTATACCATCAATGAATACTAAATTGTCTACTCCAGCCGCTGACATACACCCCCAAACCATGACACCTCCACCGCCATGTTTTACTGTTCCAACTAAATTCTTGGGATTAAGTTCTTCGTTTTTTTTTTCTCCATACAATGATTCTCCCATCCGACCCAAAGATGTTAAACTTACTTTCATCTGCAAATAAGACACGATTCCAATAGCTCTCTGGCTGGTTTATCATAGATTTGGCAAATTTAAGCCTAGCAATTCTGTTATTCTGACTTAAAAAGAATTTTCTTCGTGCAGAGCGGCCATGTATACCAGCATTCCGAAGAATTCTACGAATAGTTTCACAGGAAATAGAAGTTCCATTTGATTCATTATACTGTGAAGTAAACTTTATTGCACTCAGACGTGGATTTTTTAGAAATTTACTCACAATATTTCTTTGACTTCTAGCTGACAGAATTTGAGGGTGACCATTACGAGGCTTGTTTGCAATCCTTTTCCCCTCTCTGTAACGTTTTATTATGCTTTGCACCGTTGAATGATGTAGATTAGTTATAGTTGCAATGCCTCTAATTGATTTTCCAGCTTTAAAATGAAATATAATTAATTTTCTTACTCTAAACTCGTTTCTTTACGAATGCGCGTCATATTTGAGAATAAAGTAAATAGAATAAATAATTGTGATATAAAATACTGAAATCAAACGATTTTAGTGTATTTTTCAATTAGAAGAAAAATAAGCCGCAAAAGATATTTTTATGATGAATTTAAATAAATAATGTTTGGATGTACGAAGACTTTTGAGTTCTAATTTTGTGACATTATTTATTTATTTATTTTTTAGAACAATACTACTTGATTTTTTATAAAAATATTTCTTTAGTTTTATTAAGAACTATTTAAAGATGCTAATTAAAAAAACCAACTAATAAAATGCTTTATTAAGAAGTATAGAACACAATTTCTGCAAATTTCTTTAGTGTACGAACACTTTTGGGAGCCACTATAATAGTGAAGATAGGTAAAAAATAAGAATCGAAATGAACTGTTATGCCCAATGTAGTGTCCAATTTATTAAAAACATTTTATTTTTTCAAAACACTTATAAATATTAGCTAGATCTACAAATGTTCTTAACAGACATTTGTAATCCATTTCATAGAATGAATTTCCAGAGAATTTTATTTCCAAAAATGCATCAATAAATTTGCAGAAGAAAGGAAAATTTTTACATTTTTTTTTCCGGTTCGATGAAACTTTTTTTTGACTATTTTCTTGCTAAAAAGTATGTTTCTGTTTTAAAACCAGCTATTCTTCTTGAATGCATTTGAAAGTAAAAAAAACCCAATGATTCAAAAATAAAAATAATTCCTAAACTTATTATATATGAATGTTTTCATAAATATTTACAAATTTCCTATTAGTATTATTCAGACCTGAATCTTATTAATAAAATTTATTTAAGAATTAAAAAAAATGTTTTGTTAATATCAACGTAAAATTCACCGTCTTGTTTTTTTTTTTCATTTATAATGCAAGTATAATAGCGGAAAAATTTCTATAAACCCAGAATCTATAAAGTCTAGAAACGCATTCCAAGAAAACATATTTTTAGAGCAACAGCTACTCAACTTTAAATCTTACGTATACATAAAAAAGGTGTTCCTTTTTTATCAGCTTAAAAGCATGAACTTTGATGCTTAAGAAGAAAAGTTCATGACGCGTCAAAGCGAAATTTGTTTTGACAACATTTGAGGTGATTAATTATACTTCAGCTTTGAACGCAGTTATAAAAAAATTAATGCTTTAAATAAAGAAAAGAAAACTCTCTACTTTTAAAGCCGACAAAATAAATCATCAAATATTTATTATACTGAAAGCGAAATGAAAGAAGTAGTCAACATAATGCATTTAAAAAAACATTAGTTATAGATTGAGAAATAAGAATCAAACTGTTTGGACAAGAAGAACAAATTTTGCTGCATACAAAAATTTATATTAAAAAAATACATTTATATAAGGTGGATTACAATAAATCTTCTCTGTTAACATTGTAAATTGGTGGCTTTAATCAATAGTTTTACATAACTTAAAAGTAGATTGCACTTATTATTGAGAAACAGCTTTGAAGGTTTGAGAGAGTCTTCAAAAATATTCTTTATACATGTATATAATGATATCCCTTAATGTAATTTAAGGCTTAATTTCTAAATTCTTATCTTGATTAAACCTATATTAACAATGCGCGTTCTATAAACTGAAAGCTCGAACCGGTTCTTAAGCTCCAAATGAAGGGATAACAATCTTGAACTCTTGCCATATTCCATTAAAAATACCAAAAATTGCCTTGCCTAAATCGACACCTGTAAAAGAAATCCCTATCAAAAACTCGTACTAAAATGATCGAAGTGAGCATTTTGCCTTTCTTCTGTTATTGTGGCACGATGTAGACGGCTTATTTCTTACCGCTTATTATTGGTACGTAAATTATGCCGCCCGTGGTGAAATAAGTCGAAGTTTTAAAATCTCAAAATTTCTTCTTCTCGACCATGAATCTGCTAAAACATGTCTCCATATATATATATATAATATAATTCTGTCTGTATGTACTAACTTCTCCAATTCTCCAATAATGAAATTGGACACATCCAAGTTAGCAGGATAAATTTACAGAACATATTAAAACATTGCACCTACATGTCCCATAAAAAATGCAAGACATAGAATAAACTTGTCATATAATGCGTTATAAATCATATAAGCAAAACAAATATATGATGAAACATATAAATGATCTGCCATAAAACATCTCACAGAATATACAAGTCACATAATGCATCTTAAATTATATAAAATATAATATGCCATTTATTAATATCCAAAGATAATATTATATAAAGATAAAAAAATGTCATAAAATATATCGTAAAATGTATGAAACGTTTACTACATTAAACATATAAAGCATATTGTGTCATATACACTGTATAAGCCCCATAATGTTTCATAAACTATACAAAGTATAGAGCTTATATTTTACACAATGTGCCTTAAAACATATATGTCACATATCAGTTAAGCTCCTAGAATAATGCAAATATTAAAAAAAATATACATTTAAGCATTCAATATGGCAGAGACATCGAAGCAGTTACCCAATATTACTGATAACAATCCAAATTTAAAACTGAAACTATCTAATTTTAACTTCCTTATCTATGAATTTAAAAATTAGCTGAATAATTCTATGCGCAATAGAAAATTTATAATAAAAATTATCAAGTAAAAATTTAAAAGGAGAGAAAAATCAAATATAAATGAATAAATATATAAGAAATATAATTTTAAAAAATTCAGTCAATCTTATATCTAATATTTGGTGAGAATTTATTTTGATATACAACTTATGCGATGCTCAAATATATATTCGTAATATTATATTTGAATATATATTCCATATATATTGCTTTAATATACAGGGTGTTGCCGAATTCGAACGACAAATTCAGAGAGGTGGTAGTAGGCATCAGGGGAATAAAGAATCACCATAGAACATGGAGTCCCAAATGACTTTTAGTAGGAGAAAATTGCAAACATAGAGAGTCGGAGAATTGTTGGAAACTGTAAAATATTAATAAAAAAATAACAAATGGTGTTTCAACTATGAATTTTTTTAAAGTGAAAGTACATTCTGAAAAGTTTTTTTTCATGCTGTTAACAAGCATCAAGAATCCAGCGTGCAAACTCCACCCGATTTGCGATTTTCATTGAAAAACTTTACCTGTAACCCTATATTTTCTGGAAATTTTCTACTTAAATTTCTATTTAATGCCTATTATTCTTGCTCTGAATTTATCTTTCAAATTTGACAACGCTCTCTGCGAACATCGGTACTGATGTTTCAGCGATGTTTTCTGGTTCCCATTTTAGTTTTTCTTAAATATCTTCCAAACTCCCCAGTTCTTACACTACACTCTTATATCAAATTATAGAATATAAAATTCCTTACATCTTCAAGCTTTTATTTTTCTTCAAGTTTTAATATTTTTTTAAAAATATGGATTCTAAACTACTTTTCATTTTCAGTAATTTACTATCATCAAATCCACATGTTACCAGCTTAGAAAAAAACTTTTAAGAATGTGCTTTCACTTAAAAATTCATAGTTGAAACACGATTTTTTATTTTTTTATTAATTTTTTATAGTTTCCAACAGTTCTCCGACTCTCTATATTTTTGCGATTATCACCTACTTAACGTGATCTGGGACTCCATGTTGTATGGTGATTGTTTATCCTCCTGATGCCTACTATCACTTCTCTAAATAGGTTGGTCGAATTAGGCAACATCCTGTATATTTCTTATGCATTGCTAGTATGATAATTTTACTGAATTTATTTATTAACTCATAATTGTGTCCTACAAGTAAATAATTTGTTGTGCAATGTTGTGCAATGTATTCTAGATTAGTGCGTATTATTTGACTACATAAATTAGTAGCCATCTAGAATCCATTGAAATTTTATGAAAGTGAGTGAATGGAAAGTGAAATTTTATGAATCTCAATCGAAGGAGCAAAGCGAACGTAATCAGGTTAATTCCTACAGAAAATGCATGATTTTCGAATTCCGATGTATATGGGATTTTATGCTATATATTCTTGTGGTTTCGTACTATCTTCATTTGTTTCTTAAACATAGAATATCATCCAATAATTCTGTGAACGATCAAGTCAATTTGCATTTTTTGCATTTTTGCATCAAGTCAATTTGTCAAAGTTGCATTTTTATCTAAGCACTCGACAGATCTATTAAAGATCATTCACTGCGCCAAAGTTGTTCGATAGTTCCTTTTTGAGCATAACTCTGAAATTGAATTCTGGTCACTGCTAAGTCTAAATCTGAAACTTACAGAGAAAATTTGGATAGCACTCGAATGATTTATCTAACAGCAGTTTTTCTGTGCCATCAGGTCTAGGAGACTTGCACATTATTTGGCCAACATATGGTATTCCCTCTATTTAAAAATGCATAATATATTCATCGCTCAGTCCATCCTTTGGGATAAAAAAGGGTCAAGTAAAATATTGTACCATGTACCAATATCTTTATCAATATATTGTTACGAATCCGTAATGCTGCTTCCCAGCATAGTTGGTTCCATCATTGGAAAGAATGTTTTACAGTCATCTCTATGGGACAGAGTCTGCGCGTCGTGTCGGGGGTCCCAGAGCTTGGCGACAAACTTGGCGACCAATTTGGCGACTTTGGCGCGAAAATAGATTATACCCGAAACATCGAGAATTTTCCCGATCCGTCCAGTAGGAACCGAGATACGCCTCGAACGTTCCTGATTGGTTGAGAGGCTTCTAGCCCCGCCTCCTGAGACCCATAAAAGGGGCTGCAGCTGCCAGAGAAGTCAAGCCAGTAGTCCGAGTTCGAAGGTAGAAAGCAGTAGGAGTCGAGACGACGGAGTAGTCCGAAGACGGAGCGGAAAAGCCAGTAGTCAGAGTGGACGGAGTGGTCGAAGAAGATTAAGCGGAATCGAGGGAGCGAAGTCAGTAATCCGAGCCAGAGTCGGAGTAGTCGGAAGCGACTGAGTCAAGCTAGTGCTGAACTGAGCTGTGCGCTACTGTCTGCAGTAGATTCTGGTTGTATGCTGCTGTGTGTGCTGTTGTATGCTACACGTCTCGGATGAAGATAATCGTCTTCTATGCTGTATATAGTCGTCGCTTTGTGCTGTCCTGTGTGTCTTCGTGTAAATAAACGTCGTTGTTTTATTTTCTACTACCGTCTGCTGATTGAGCGTTCTCCACACCATATAACTTCCACTATCCACATGAACCCCGGTAAAGAAATTTCGTAACAATATTTATAAGTAGGTACTGTTTTCTATTGGAAATAAAAGGTCACTAATATGGATAGTATAACTTCCATAACCAGGATGCTATAACTTCCTCAAATTATAATATCTTTTATTAATATAAATAAAAGGTTATAGTTTCATAGTTTTTTCTACATTAATATCCATAAATCTAATAAATAGTAGCAATAGCAGCCACAATATTGTATTTGAATTTTTGCATTTATTTAATTGTGGGCTATGTTTTTTTATTATAAACTTTAAAATATTAATAGTACACCACAGTTTTATTAAAAGACAATTTAAATTCCTATTAATCTTTGTATTAATGCAGGTGACTTTTATTTAAAAATATTAAATATAAAAGGCAAAAATAATAACAACATAAAGAAATAAAAATTGCTGAATACATTTTAAAGACAAATAATTTTATATAACAAAAAATTATTTTGTCAAAAATTGTATAAAAAAATTAAGAGTGAAATAAAAAAAGAAACATAGCAGCAAAAACAACAGCTGTATATAAAAAATCACCAAATTAACATAAAGCGTGAAAACGAAACAAACTGAAAAAGTAAATGCATATACAATAAATCATATGCACAGAAAAAAAATTAATATTTGTGAAATATAAAATAAATTGAAGAAAATGTCACTATATTGGTTAAAATATTACGGTGCAAATGAAACAAAAAAACTTTTTCTACAAATTTTAATATAAAAAATAAACGAATATATTGTGTTAATTAATGAAACACTTGAGGGAATTCTAAAATAAGCATCTTAGAAAGTATGAAAAACAAAATAATAAAGTGGCATTGCGCCAAACACAAAAAACAAGCAAAATGCTGCTAATATTTTTCGTTATTTTAGTTAAAATTTTATGGGACAAATGAAACATAAATAAAACTAATAAAATTTTTCTTGTAAATTGAAATATAAAAATAAAAGAAAATTTTGTATTAATTAATGAAACACTTGAGGAAATATCAAAATATCTTACAAAGCAAGAAAAACAAAATAAGAAGGAAACATTCCGCCAGACACTCGAAAACAAAAACAAAAAAATATTGCTTTGTATATGAATAATACATATTACGAATCTATAATTTTGTTTCTCTGTGTATTGAGTATCCTAGTAAGAAAGAGAACTTTACTGATTTTTCTAACAGAGGCTAAATGTATGTCAGTCTATTCCGTAGCTTCAATAGTCGTTTGATAATTCACTCTAATTGTTGAAAAAGAAATCCAGTTTTGAAAATTCATCTACTTAAAAACTGTATAGGTAAATTGTCCTATTTTTCTCAGAAGTTTCTTAAAATAAAACTTTCTTTTACTCTGATAATTATTATAGTAAAATTATTATATAAAATAAAATAAAATTATTATAATTAATTATTATAATAAAAATGATAAAATAGGTAGACATATTCGTGCATAGAATCCTTATAAAATTACATTAGATTCCAAATTTTCTTTAGAAAATTGGAAAAGAAAATAATTTCCTTTTATTATAAATAATGATATTAATATTAAAACAAAAAGGTTCTGCATAATTTCATTATATATCCGTAGAATAAATCCATATCTGAGATAAGTTTGTCTACATTATTGAACAGTTTAATGGAAAATGACAAACCTTTTAATAACCATTTTATAGCTTAGTGGAAAGCCAATTTTCCTTTGATTCCGTGATAATTCAAAGTTACCTCGGATTAGAAGAGTCTTTTGGGATTTGTGTAGGAATTATTATAGGATATATATATTCAATTTTTGGCTCAGAAATTTAAATTTTTCTGAAGAGTTTTTCTTCTTATATTTTATGAAATAGAATTTATTTCATTTAGAAACTTACATGCAGATTTTACACAAAATCTAAACTATTCTGAAACTAGAAAAATTAATTAGAACTGCAAATCCTAATGTCATGAATAATAAATTTTTTTAACTAATCAAATATTCTCTGAATAATTGATAAAATATACATTTATGCTAGTAAAATAATATCTTATTATTTATCACTTCATCAAGCATAGAAACATTAAAAAATAATATAATATTATTAACAATTGAATTTCAAACTGTTAGGGAAAATGATTAAAGAAAACAATCAAACAATCATAGGGAATTGAAAATTTTTAAATGAAATTTGAAACTAATTTTTATTTATTGCGCGAATTTAGATTTACGGAAACGAGTTTAAAGTAAATGATAACTAATAATAGATGCAAGGTTCTTTTTTATCATTGTTTTATATGAACTAACGTTATTGTCTTTACTGTAAATATTACACGAAATATGCTATTTTATTTCAATTGAGGAAGATTATTCCAAATGATCCTTTTCAAATATATAGTGAAAATGAAAACATTTAAATAGATGTTATCTATAAAAAAAATCGTTTTCTACATTGAATTATTATAATGCTAACTTTATCGATAGATATTCGTAATTAAAATAATATAATTACATGATTTATTTTCCCCTTAGTATCTTTAAATTTATTTTTTAAAGAACAATTTATGTAAATTCTTTCATATCTTTTCGAATGTGCCATTATTTCATGTGATAAATATGAAATCAATTTCCATATCAAATTTTACTAATATTAAAAGAGTTATGATTGATTAATTCAACACCCAAGAAAAATATTTTGCTTCAAAATAAAAGGTGTCGTTAGTTCAGTAATTTAATTAACTTAAAAATTGCATTAAGTGATTATTTTTCATTGCTGTTAATGGGAGTAATTTGGAATATTAAAATATATTTTCTAAATGTTTCAGTAGAAATGAAAATATTATTACTAAATTTCAATGTTGAATTTCTAATTATAAATTTTGATTAATCAAAGGAATTTATTATTGATTCTTTGAAATTTTTTTAACAATATTGGCACTCGAAAACGCTTTCAAAAGCTGGCATTGATATTTTATTGATATTATATATTTTATATTGAGTAACTATAAATTTATTGTTTTTTTTATAATAAGGCGAATATTGTTGGTCATTCTACTCCTTAAAAATGAGAAAACAATCTTTGCTAACACAAATGATTTAATAAGTAATTGAGATATTAACAAAGTATTCAAATTGTTAATATCTCAATTATTGGGATATTAACTATTCAAATAATTATGATGAAAAAATGTTCGTTTTTTTTAGAGATTGTATTGTAGTTAGAAATATTCGTTTAAAATAATAAAAAAATAACCAATGGACACTTAATTTTTCTTTCAACCGAAGGAAAAAATAGAAATTAACTATTTCTATTAGTGAAAAATTCCATATTTCCATAACTAGTGAAAAATTCCATATTT
>JAPMOR010005925.1:125404-137600 GCA_026543865.1 Argiope aurantia
TAGTGAAAAATTCCATATTTCCATAACTAGTGAAAAATTCCATATTTCGATTAATTATTTTGAAATAAATTTCATTCAATTTAAAAGCGATATGAATTTAATCTTTGTCAGTATTTTATTTCATCAACACTTATGCATATTTCTAAGACTAAATGACTGATACATATTTTAAAGTCCTTAATAAAACACTTAAAAATCGAATATGTAATCTGATACATCATAGAAAATCCAGGTTATTATTTTAGACTTAAGTACTTTTTTTTTCTTTTTTTTTGTCATATGGTTTGAATAAATCAGGCGCTGCAGTTTTTGTGTAGCAATTTTTATAACACGCAATTTATAGAAAGGAAACTAGCATAAATACATTATTATGTTAATTAAAACGAAGGTGATAGCTCTGTTGAGGAATTAATATTCACAGAAAGCTACTTTATTTGATAATATTATGAAAAGTATGTGCATGAAAAATAGTTTGTGAAAGTAATTGCATATTTTTGAATTTCATTGCAGTAATAAAAAGCATGAATAAAAATATCATTAAAATAATTTAAATAAATATTAAATTTGAAAATAAAATTACAATTAATGGCTATTATCATAAAGTGAAATTTCTGATGCAGAAATGAATTTTATTTTCGAAATGATGAGTTGTGAAGAAAAAAACATTAAATTTTAGGTTTACTTTTAATAATTTCAAATCCATTTATGGTTTTAAAAAATGTTTCAAGAACACGTTAATCGAAGAATTAATCATTGGCCTTATTTGATAAATCTAGGTTTTAAGCTTATTTTGTATTGAATTTTGAATTGTTTTAGTGTCATACATAATTTGTGTTTTACAAAAAAAAAACAGCTTGAAAATGTTACCGTAACAAAATAATGTATTATGAGAAAAGGCTAAAAAATATAACACTATTTGGTTAGAAGAAGTCAGACAATATGTTATTAAATAAACACATGAATTTCTGTGTTTTCATTTTTAATTTAAAGAATAATACATTTTTGGTTACTTTAAATTACAATATCTTTACAATATCTTACAATTTCACATATTTCTTATGAAAAATACATGTTTAAAAAAGTTTTATGAAAACTGTTCCTACAAAACTACCTTATTATTTTCCATTCTTATCACCATGAAAATAAAGCCTTGTATGGAAAAACTCCAAAAACTATCTAAGAGTGAACAGTATTTCTAGAACAATATAAGCAGATAAAACAGTTCCAGTCTCGTTGAATCATAAACCAGAAAATAGTTTTCCGAGCCAAAAACAAAACAGCATGTCTAGGGAGCTATCTTCCCTGATGCTTTCTCATTTTCCCTGTACGTGCTACACGGACGAGCTGCTCAAAAAATATGAGGACAGTACACAAACACACGATATTGTTCATCAAGTAGATATCCGCGGAAGTAAGCAAATTGCATGTTTCGGTAGAGTATTTTTTGCAATAGCAATTTGGGGAGAATAATCTGGGGCTCCATAGTGAAATGTATTTATATAAATTTTACAAATATTTGTGAATTTCTGTTTTTTCTGAATTGAATTTTGTTTGAATTTTTTTTCCGTATGTTATGGTTTTCGAATATTAAAATTTTTTATGTAATCTGCTTTAAATTAAGTTTAATTTTTTATTGTTATACAAGAACATTTCAAAATTTGTGTTTACCACTGCAATTATATATAAAAACTCTTGTTTTAGAATAACTATTTTTCATTAGATGATAAATCTTTTTTATATAATTTTGATTCAACTATAAAACTATTTACTTAGATAACCCCTACTATCTAAAAAATTCTTTTTGATGATAGCATTATCTCTTATCAAATTAAACACTTAATACTGAAATTATGTAAATAATTCTCATCAGATATAATTATTAATATTGAAACAAAGTGAAAAGCTATTATCATAAACAACACTTCATAATGAAGTAACTTTAAACAGAACACGGAAATAGATTTTTCCGATTTTTTTAATTTGGGAACATACTGTGAAACTTTATGAGAAAAATAAAATTCAAGTCTTGTTATTGTTTATTTTGTTTTGCTGTACAATTATAAAAAAATATTAGATACCATTTTTTTTATTAGATAATAAATCATTTTTATGTAAAATTAATTTTATTCAACTGTAAAACTTTTCTTAAGATAAATTCTATTATCTTAAAAAATTCTTTTAGATAGCAGCGATATCGCTTATCAAATATAAAACTTAATAATGAAGTTCTTTATACAATTCTTTTAATAT
The DNA here is from genome assembly GCA_026543865.1 of Argiope aurantia. Classification (NCBI taxonomy): domain Eukaryota; kingdom Metazoa; phylum Arthropoda; class Arachnida; order Araneae; family Araneidae; genus Argiope; species Argiope aurantia. The sequence goes on from JAPMOR010005925.1 coordinate 127,655, forward strand.
ATAATTATAAATAATAAAACAAAATGAACAGCTGTTATCAAATACAAGTCTTCGTAATGAAGCAACATTGAATGGAACACGGGAATTCATTTCGTGATATATGGATCATAAATAACTTACTATAGATTTGATTTTATCAAATTAAATAGTAATGACATTTGAATTTTATTTTTTGTCATAAAGTTTCACAGTATGTTGCCAAATGTCACGAAATTTATTTCCGGATTCTATTGAACGTTGTTTCATTATGAAGTGCTGTATCTGATAATAGCTTTTCACTGTGTTTCATTATTAATAATTGTATTTGATAAAAATTATTTACGTGATTTCATTATTAAATTTTATATTTGATAAGCGATAGGCTATTATCAAAAAGAATTTTTAGATAATAGCATTTATCTAAGAAAGGAGTTTTACAGCTAAATAAAATTAATTTTACCTAAAAATGATATATAATATAATAAAAAAAATTTGTTATCTAAAACAAGATTTTTTTTTATAATTGCAAAGCAAAACTATAGCACAAAGATTAATTTTGTAATTAAAACAGAAGTAAAAAAAATTCCGCTGAAAATCCTTGTTTGTTCTTTTGGCTATAGATTTAGATAGTTGATAGACTTTTGTTTCTTTATAAATGGTGTTATATTTGGGAAGAATTTGTTTTAAAAAAATTACTTTTTTTTGTCCTATTGCAAATAAAGTTTTGTTGTAAATTTTATTCTATTTTTTTATTTTTACTGAGGTTTTAATAATAAGAGAGAAATCAAAGATTATTGACGTTCTCTGAATTTGCGTTTTGCACATTAAAATATTTATTTGGAAGATAAAACACCGTTACCATGTGAAAATGTTTTTATTACTAGATATTGCACTTTGCAAGTAAGGAGCATTGCTATAAATATTTTTTTTAAATTACATAAGAAAGAAAAAGGAAACTATTAAATACATAATACGAAATAATTAAATAGATAATAAAATTATTGAATAAAGGGGACGAACCAAAGATTATCGATTTTTGCATTTTTTTTTACACTTAAGCATTTCTTGAAGATGGAAAGAAACAATGCTATCATTAGATAATATTTTATTATTAGTTATTATGCTTTTTTCGAATTTTGCATACGACAACAAATAATTTCCAAAAACTACATAAGAGAAAAATGATAAATAATTATAGCTAATTAATTATTGCCACATCCCCAATAGACAAAAATGCCCTGTTAGCAAAAAATAGCGTCATGTGGAGATTGCGTTATGATGAGTCAGTTGAACTGAGACTGAATCAATGAGCAAATATCAAAACCATGTAATTCGACTCAAAAATAAAATACGGTTATAGAAAGTTGAATTTTTGTTAGTGTTTTTTTGAAGATAGAAATTCCTACAAATTTTATGGCAACCCTCAAATGTGATTGTTACGAGTCTGAGTGATCATCTAAGGTGGTTAACATTTGGCGAGTTTTGGGATATTGCCACAATTTAAGAATGCTTGGTGGGAAATCGCACTTGTTCTTGTACCTTCTAATTATGTTACTGATTAAATGGTAATTTTAAATATTTACTTCTTTTAAAGTATATGTGTTTGTGCTATATGAATACTTAATGTTGATGAATTAATTTAAACATACCTTAAAAGAATTAATTTCAAAACATATTTCGTTAAACGGCGAAACTAATAATTGAAACAGAAGTATTTTAAAACATCCTATTTAAACTATCCTAAAAATGAAATTCAATGTTTAATAACACAATAGCGCATAATAAGTAAACGAAAGATATTTTAATGTTAATTATATCAGATTCCAAAATATTTAGAATGTCATTTTATTAATAATTATATCATATTCCAAAATAATTAGAATGGTGGGTTCGGTGAGAGTCAACAAAGTTCATTCGTGGAAAAGCAACAAACGCCGATATAGAAAAGTGAATTCTAGAAAATAAGCATTAAAAATCATTTTTTATAGAAGTTTATATTCGAAGCAGAAATAAAAATTAAATTTTTGGAAATTTTCATATAAGATTGTAGCTTCAAAAACAAAAGCAAAAATCGAACCTATTGAAATAATTAAACAATGAAACAAATTGAAATAAAATTGAAATAATTAAACAAACGATACTAATTTAGTTGCCAAAGACACGAGGAAAAAATGTTTAAATGCCTCCAGCATCTAAAAAATAAGAAAATCACGAAGTTAAGTTTCATCAGGTTCCTTGGCTATTTTCTATCTTCTGCTTCAATATATTTTCCGAAATATTTGTCTTCGTTTCCGTTACAGAAATTAAACTCTTAAGGAACGGCTGGATCTCTAAGAAACATAATAAAGGGAATAGTTTTAGAATTGACTTTTTTCTCTATTTTTGCCTGTACATAAAATTACAGCAATTCGAATTTGCACAGGAAACATATTTAGAAAAGGCGTCACCGAGAAACTAATAAAAATTCGTTTTCTTTTTGTTTAAACAAAGGAAAATAGGAAATAAACTGTTTCTTGTGTCAACAGGGATTTTCTTTATGGAAAGAGGAAAGAGATAAAAGTTCTGAAGCAAGAGAAAAGCTTGTAATATGCGAGTAAATCCAGGGTAGTAGTAACCTCAAAACTTTCTCGCATCCTCTCTATATTAAAGATATTATCCTAATGAATAAATACTTTGCATGGCATTGCGTACAATAATTACGAAAAATTTAACTTTGGAGCGAATTCAGTATTTCATTGAACATATGTCAACCTGGCGAGGGTTTTTTTTTTTTTTTGTAAATTAATTCCTGGTATGCGGTAAAAAGTATCAAAAAATCGAATTTGTGCTTTAGAAGCGCGTTTTCCAATCTATCGAACAAAACTTTGACACAAAACTACACTTGTAGTCATAAAATCTCGTACCAAATTTGATATAGTAGTAATTGCTTTTTTCAGTTATCGCGTTTACATGTTTCTAAGCGTACAGATAGACCGATAGTCAAACCCTTGTTGAATTTGAATACAAATTTGATAGATTTCCACAATACAAATCTAAATTCTGAGTACCAAATTTTACCTGTCCATCTCTCTTCCTTTACGTAGTTATCGTATCAATTTATATTCGAACGAATAGACAAACAGACTTCCTCTGAACATATTTTGCTCAACATTTGATAGAAATCTATAAATTTGATATAATAACCGTATACTAAATGACTAGAATGACTCACGATTTCGCCACTTTCTTACACATCACTTTCAAGTGAGTTCAAGTCGAGATTTTACACTGTTTCTGGATTAGAAAATTATCAATACAACATTTTCTTTTTAATCTTGTATTTCTTTTGCATTGATAATGATGGAAAATGTATTCATAAAACAAGATTATAGTTTCTATGTATGGCTAAGAAAGAATCTTATAAATGAACAACGATATATAAACTGTCAGTAAGAATTAATCGTAAAACATCATGGAGGGATAGATTCTTCAAATTATTACAATCGATGAGGCAATTTTGAGTGTCCAATAAGTATGGCAACAATAATTCACGTGAGTAGAATTTGGTATTTGTTGAAACTAGAAAAATTGACAATACAAGCTTTTCATTTTATCTTGTATTTCTTTTGTATTGATCATAGTAGGAATGATAGTCACACTTAGAAATTATCTATTTCATGATTAAGAAAAATATAAGTATAAATGAACACCGTATAGATCAGTTCTCAGTAAGAAATAATCGGAAAATATCATGAAGATAATGATTGATTGTAGTCAAATGATTGCAGTTGATGATGCAATTATGAGTCTCTAGAAGATGATACAACAATAATTATGAGTCTCCAGAAGATGATACAACAATAATTATGAGTCTCCAGAAGATGAAAAAACAATAATTCGCATGAATTCAAATCAAAATTTTGTATTAGTTAGAACTAGAAAATCGACAATACGAATTTCTTTCAATCTTTCTATCTTTCGCATTGATCGTATTTGGAATGATATTCATAAGAGTCTAATTTCTAAATGCGATTAAGAAAGACATTTATAAGTGAATATTGTATAACCAACTTCTCATTAAGAAATAATGGAAATTTATGAAAGCATAAATTCTTTCAGATTAATACAGTTGCTGATGAAATTTTGAATCTCGATTTCAGCAATGATTGAATTTGAAATTTAAAAATTATAAACAATCGACTGCAATCTAAAGAAATTCTGAGTGTATAAAAATTAAATAACATTCCACTTAATTTGTGTTATGAGTTTGATATCCATTTGATAATGAGAAGTGAGGAAAATAGTAACAATAAAAAAAAACCCTTCCAAACAATCTAAAAGAATGAAAAAAAAATCATAAAATCCAAATGAATGAAGGAATGTTTCCATACTTTTTTTCGGGTAATTCCTATTTTTGGCTCGAATATGTATTCTGCATATTCTTAATTATCCTCCTTTCCGTTACGAAATTAAACACTGAAAAAAATAGCTGGAACCAAAAAAAGAAAGTATTTTATACAATTGCCTTGCACTCTGTTGCATCAACGTAAGCCTTTTAGGCCATTACAGGTTTCTGCATTTACTCAGGAAAATTTTTAGGGAGAAAGTCCGACCCTAGAAACTAATAAAAGTTCATTCATTATTATTTGCTTTTCTTTTTAAGGTGAAATAAAACAAAATATGGAGTAAATCCTTTCTTTGCATACAATAGGAATTCTTATAACTAAATGAATGGTGGAATAAAGATTCTTGAAGATGTGTGAGAAAAAGGGTAAAAAAATCGCTGAGATTCATTAAAAAAGTAATTAAATGCTGTGATAGTTCCGTGCTGCAGTGTTCAGAAAAGGTGATTTTTTCTGCTCTTGAAGAAATTCATTACTTAATTAATAAGTTGCCTGCTTCAGAGAAATTCTGAATTAAAAAAAGGCCTACTAAGAAGGAGTTCATGAAAAAAGTAAGCTAAAAGGGACTTTTTTTCAAACATGGTGTTTTTTTAATCACGTCACTGTTAAATAATGTCGATAACAGTTAATTAGTGTGTATTCAAATGAAAATTATATTAAAACTGCAATTATAAACATCTACCATGTAAATTTTATGTTTAACACTTTCAACGCTACCGATGAGATATCAATTATCAAAAACAAATATCAATTCTTCCGGCTGTTGACATTTTTTATACAAAAAAAATGAAAAAAAAGTAAAAATATTCTTCAGATATGTATTAGAAAGTTCAACCTATCTAAACTGTCATTAGAGACAAATTTTGGCCCTCAGAAACCTGTAATTGGAAGTATCTGAAAGACGAGATATCCCGTCAGTAGCGTTGAAAGTGTTAAAAAGGGAAGTATAAAAAAGTTCACCATTGTGCTAGTGAATGAAGGTATGGCAAAGATGAAGATCATGAACCAAAAGAAGATGGTTATGCATTTTTTCTCTCAGACATTGGTCTTTACCATTTTTACTGGGGAAGCTTATCACTGTTCTTGTGAGCAAAGGTACGAGTGAGGGACATGGATAAAGATAAATGGTTATGCGTTATTAACTCTACCCATATTCGTTGACGTTCTTTTTTGGGAGAGTTGATTAGTACCGTCGTGAGTGACGGCATGAACGACAATGAGCATGATTAAAGTGGGCGAAGACATAAGAGCAATGAGCATGGCTAAAGTGTGCAAAGGCATGGGAAATGTACAAGAGGGCGAAGGCATGGGAAATGCACAGGAGGGCGAAGGCATGGGAAATGTATACGAGAGACGATATGAATGAGATATACGATTAAAAGATAACTGGTTATAAGTTCTAAACTCCAGCCATGCTTGCCGTTATTTTTGGGAGGGCTGATTAGTATCTTCTTGAACAATGGCATGAACCGCAATGAGCATGGTTAAAACAGGTGAAGGAATGGGAAAAGTGCATGAGTAGGAGGAAGATAGTTACGAATTATTTTCTCTAGTAATATTATTTACCATTATGATTGAGAGTGCTCACCGGTATTCCATAGATAAAAGGCATGAGGGTGAAACATTAGTAGGAGGAAGATGATTATGAATTTTTCCATCTAGCCATGATCTTTATTTTTCATTTGGGAAAGTTGAACAGTTACTTGATGAATGAAGTTTGAATGAAGAACATGGAAAGAATGAAGATGGTTTTAAGTTATTTCGTTTAGATATGATCATTGCCACACTTTTTGGGTGTTCTGAACAATTTGCTAATGAGCGAAGCCATGAGTAATGAGCAGAAGTTGGTTATGAGTTTTTCATTTGTAATTGCCCTTTGCTATTATTATCAGCAGCGTTTACCACTGTCTCAATGATGGTACATATATATAGGAATGATAATGATTTTAGTTTGAGCTCATTCCTCTAATCACGCTTTTGACAATTAATATAGGGAGATATTACTCTTGCATCGGTGAGTAAACCTTTGTTACTCAGTGTTTGTCCATAGTTCGAAAATGATTGATCTCGTCGTTCATTAAATAACTAGAGTTGCTCACAAAAAAGTCTGCATGTTTGAGAAATGACTTGAAACAAAGTTTCCTATTTAATTTTCACTATTCTGAGATAATTATTAGATAATATATATTAGAAAGATATATTGAGATAATATAGATTAAAAATGTAATATTCTACAACTTTCTTTCATTAAATTAGATTAAAATGAAACAACCACTGAGAAAAGTAAACACACTGGCATACCAACCAGGTTGCCAAAGGCAAATGATAAATTAATTATTTAATTTGTATTTTACTCAGATCTCCGAACTCGTGGAAACTCTTCAATTATTGAAAAGGAAAGAAAAATAGTTTAAAAAAATTTTAGTTTTAATATCTATCTATGGACGAACCATTACAAATATCTTGTGTCAAACATCGAAACATAATCCTATAGTTTCAAATGAATTTTCAAATACTATTGTTGAGAAAAAAAATATTCGAGACAAATCAAACCGAATTCAATTCAGTCTACATTACATAATTTATGGCTTTCTGATTAGAAAAACGAAAAAAAGTCTTTACGAGATTCTCTTGTTATGAAAGGAATGCGAAAATTAATAAAATTGAAATTTATATCATGTTTCTAGAGATTTATCTCATTTTTTAAAAAACTTTCGCTTGGATATGGATTTGCCATATTCGTAATTATTTTCTTTTTTGCTTCTAAAATTAATTTTTGATATTGTGGAAACAAAATGATTTTTCAAAATTCCTCATCAAATTCTGACAGTTTTGTGGAATTGTTTCTATCTTTAACTTCTCTTTAAACATTTTGCTCCATTGCATATTTTTGTGTTTACGCTGGAACATATTTTGAAATTTTGTAATAAAGGATTCAGTGAAGATAAATGAAAAATTACGATTAACGGTTTTGTGTTTTACAGATTTTCTTACTTTTAAAAGAATTGTAAAAAAAATGTATATCAATAAATACAAATAAATTCGTATCGAAATAATACAAAAAAAATTCGTAAAAGAGTCTTTTGAACGATTTTCGCATCACGCAATTTAAAACCATCAAGTGATATTATTATCATGCTACAGTTGCATGCTGTTTAATTCGTACTTATTTAAAAAGCAGGGATTCAGAAAAAATTAAATAAATGATTTGCCCATTTTTAAGAGGGATATTTTAATTGTTGTATATATATATATATATATATATATATATATAATGTTGAAGTTAATATAATTTTGTCATATTGAATTATTAAGAAATTCACAATAATATTATTATTTTATCATTTTATTAAAATTATATTAGCTGGATAAAATATGAGAGCACAGAAATGGTCTAAAGCAAAGTTAGTAAGAACTGCATGTTTGTAGTTCAATGATTTCTACTTTAGGATTGCCGAAACAGAAATCGTCTCATGTGTAAGCCATTTGCTGAGAACTTTATTAATAATATAATATTGCGATAAATTGTGACCGATTGAGATCTGCAGTAGGCAACGTTTCTGGACCTATTGGCTTCTTGGCCATCTGCAAAGTAGGTACCATCAGGTCACTTTCGTTGTTGCAAACCTAATAATTATCAGATGGTACGATACGTCAACTACCTCACCAATTTGTTCTCAAATTAACAAGAGCTTTTTATTCTAGAATTCTTGTTGGTTCCCAGAAGGGAAGAAACGAGGGATAACCAATGAATAATGAATCCTTCCTCGTCTCTGAAACAAGCATTTAATAAATAATTTCTATCAGGATAGTTACATGAAAATTGAGGGATGAATCCTAATGGCCTTCTGGAAAAAAACCGCCATCCAGCAAGAATGTCTTGTTAGAGGAGTGGAGATAATTGAAACCTACGCCATTACTATATATTCAGGAGAAGAGAGAATTCGCTTCTTTATCTGGTCAATTATCATTTACTTACTTGCAGTGCCACCTGAGATAATCAGTGACGAATGAGGATTATAATTAGGAATGAATGGAGAATGAAATATCTCTTTCTCCTCCTGTATACTCTTTCTGTACACACATTAAGGAAATTGCAGCACTCACCAGTTTCTTCTTTTTCATTCTCTTTTACAATTAAATTATGCTGAAGAACACTTTATTCCACATTGAAAGTAAAGTTCATAAACACACAAAATAATTATTGATTTTGACTATAAAACTCTTGATAAAACTGCAAATATGACAGTAAGCATGGAAAAAATGAAGGAAAAACATGATCTTTATTATTGCTTGAGACGGATTTCGGATTAAGCACCAATGTTGGGCCTCTCGGCTGATGGAGCCATTAACAAGCCTTTTATTAAATGTTGATAGAATAGTTGCAACATAAATATGAAAAAAATAAATCCTTTAGTTATGAAATAGAAGAATTACAATTATTTTATCTAATGATTAAAATCATTATTGAAAAAATAAAGTTATAAGCAATTATTTATTTCGAATACCATAATTGAATATCAGTTTTCCATTTTACTAATTATTTCCTTCTTCGAATAATTTTTGTAATAATTGTATGATGCTTATTATTTATTTATAGTCAGTTTCAAACAATTAAATACTTATTTAAATAAAATATTAACGAATACTTAGTTTCAACAATTCAAGATTTTTTTATTAGTCATTTTTATTACTTTATTAAAAAATAAAGAAATAAGTTTAGAAATAAAAAAAAATTAGAAGAAAAACCGTTAACAAGTTGATTCTGATTAGACAAATTAATAAAAGATCTACAAGGATTAAATCTCTGAATTAAACTGCAACCGTCTAAATACATCACCGATTATTGTTATCAAATTTATAAAGATTATTCACATTTAATTAAACGACATTTAAATAATACGTGATATATGTAGTGAAATGAAGTTTAAAAACAATTTCAGCTCTAAAATCCGAAACATTAACGTATAAAAATTAAACAATTTATCCTATTTTCTTATTTAATATCGCTCATCATATTTTATATTTAATCATATTTTATATTTAATATCGATCAAAATTTGACAGAAAAATTGAAAAAGTTTATAAAATTATCAGATACTCGACCAAAATATAACCCTCATGTCTGAAGAATAAAAAGATTATAGAATGAATTATTAATTATTACTGATGTCGTAAATGTGCCATTAATTATTGCTATTCTAAACCTGAATCTCTACTGAGGAATCGAAGATAAAATGATACGATTTTCTGACTTCAAATATGACTTGTTTTTTTATTTTCGATGAATTCACGATCTATAACCAGCTGCAGTAGCATTCACTAAACTTCTCGCATGCTCTATAGTAAAGTTTTTATCTATTTTATTACTCATATAATTGTGGACCTTGGATAAGAAAACGAATTATTTGGGATTTCTGGCTTGAATACAGAATTTTTACAGAATTGACCGTGCTAATATGCATTTTGGATCGGATTGAACACAAAATTTGGCATGGAATTACAACTGTAATAATGAGATTACATACCGAATTTCATTAAGTTATTGCAGTTTTGAGTGATTGCATGAGTTATAAGTTATTGCA
>JAPMOR010005925.1:137610-246100 GCA_026543865.1 Argiope aurantia
TGCATGAGTTATAAGTTATTGCAGTTTTGAGTGAGTGCATGAGTTATAAGTTATTGCAGTTTTGAGTGATTGCATGAGTTATAAGTTATTGCAGTTTTGAGTGAGTGCATTTGCATGCACTTAAAAAATAAAACTATCAGATGGTCAATGTTTCAACAGATTTAATTGAAAATTTTATAAGAATCTACAATTTAGATGCGAAACCTGTACGCCAAACTTCATCGATCTAGTTCTTAAAGTTTGCAGTTTTTGACCTCCCTGCACTCGAACAGCCGAACTAACAGGCGTTCTCTGACTTAACTTCATTCAAAATTCTATAGAAATCTATATAATTGGTGAAAAATCTAAAAACCAAATTTCATCCGCTCAAACTTCATTAGCTCAATTTTTTTGGTTTATCGCGTTTGCACAAATAGATATAATTCGAAACGTGTTTTCTTTGGACATGAATCTGAAAATCTCGATTTCGTAATTTTTAACAATTTTAATACTTTCTCTAATGAAAATAAATCCTACAGAATTTCAATTGTGTTTTATATTTAAATACGATTCGATATAGAAATGATAGAAATATAAAAAAATTATCAAAGATTTTTAAGAATATGAATATTACTAATTAAATTATGAACTCTCTAAATCCAGCACTAATTATTGCTATTCAATTTCTAAAGATACTGATGAACTGAAGGTAAAAACGTGTGACCTCCTGACTTCAAATAAATTTTTAAAACTGTTGCATCTTTCAAATACATTTGTAGAACAGAGCACTAATCAAATTAATAGACAATAATTCATAGAGGATTCATAGAATTCATAGAGGATTTCATCTTAATAAATTTAATTCTAAGAACTTTAGCCCAGAAAAAACACAAAACACAAATTTCGAATTATAATGATTTTATTGAATTCCATTAATTTCTAAACATAAAGCAGAAACACACTGAATGATACAATAATTCCTTGGTATATTATCATACTAAAAACGAATAAAACACGACATATGGAAAACAAAATAAGATTTTAAATAAAACAGCATTACACAGATTCAATCTAGAAAACCAAACGATTAATTTCTTTGCTTTTTTCCTCTATATTAATTAACGACAACTTACGAAAGGAATAAATAATTAAAATAGCCAAAACAATCATTTCTAGCTGTTTCAATACTGCCTTATTCAAGTATTAAAAAATACAAATTAAGCGACGAATAAAGTTATTTAAATGAATAAACATATACTGCAAATTCAGAATACTAAAAAAAAAGAAGAAATTTAAACCTTATTTTTTTCCTTCCATGATTCGATTCGGAATCAAACACCGATATATTCATAATATGTATAAAAATAATCAATTCAGACGATTTTTATATTTAATAACGATTACTATTTGATAAAAAAATGAAAGAAGCATACAAAATATCAACGATTTTCTACCATACTAAGAATTTGGAGATTATAGAATCCAAATTAATGAAGGTATCTTTCAAGAGTTTTCTTGGAAATTTTCTATTTCGGGAGCAAATATGTCTTCTCCCTATTCTTAATTATCTTCTTTTCCGCTTCGGAAATTAAACGCCGAAAGCGTGGATAGAACGTCAAGAAACATAAATGGAAGTGTTTTGTGCAATTGCGCCTCTCCCCGGTTCTTCTACATAAAATTTCAACGCCATTTCAGCCTTTTGTATTAGCGAGGGAACATATTTAAAGACAGAATGACCGAGAAGCTAATAAAAGTTTTTACTTATTTATTTTTCTTCCTTATGCTTCGGAGGGCGTGAAGAAAAAAAATAGGGAATAAGTTGTTCTGTGTACAATAGAAATTCCTATTATTAAATGAGTGGTGGAATGAAAATTTCTGAAAGTCGCAGAGATTGAGCGAAAAAAATAGTGATTAAATGCTCAGATAGTTCCAAATTATTTTATTCGGAAATAATAAATTTCTTTTGTGTGTGTTGATGGACATTTTTATTGCTTAATTAATATGGTGCTAGCTCACGGGTTTTCTTTAAAAGTCTTCTAAGAAATAAATACTTAAGAAGATGATTCAAGTATAAAACCTTGAATACAAGATATTCAATTTTTATTGTGAGATATCTTTAATCATGCAATCCTTTAAATGGAATGAATTAAAATCTCGTTTCAGCCGATACCTCTTGATAAAAATTATCTATCTTTTATTTTTCTCGAAAATCTGTCCGAAATATGCGCATTTTTTTTTATAAATGGTGTTTATTTCATTCAGAGATTTGTCCTCTAAATCAAAGGACATTCTAGCGAATTTGTAATATTGCTTCCCTGTGTAATATGTCTTCTAGTAAAGAAGATAGTTTTACAGACACAGCAATGATTGCTGATTGGATGTCGAATTATTGATCCTCGAGCTTGAAGACAAATAGGACTATTTGAAGATAAGTTTGACAAAAATAGAGTACACAGAATATTCAAGAATCTTGGCGGTAGCCCCATTATGACTCAAATTCCAGATTTCTTCTAGAATATTCAATGTACTGCAGGCTATAAAAATCCATGAAATTGAGGTAGCCAGTCAGATTAGTAATTGAGAAAAAGTAGATGAGTTCTCTCTGAGCGCTTTGTGCAGTTACGATTGTTTAATACGATTTGCTTCTTATATTTTGTAGTATACTGTAAGCGTTCTTTTGCTACATGTATTTGTATAGTCATGTAGAATAAAGCTTCTTTATCCGTTATTGAGCCATTTAAATTTTCCACCGTTCTAACCACGCATGGTAAAAAAATATAAAATTTTATGAATCTTTCAAGAAGCCGAATATTTTTTTTTCCGCTTTTCAGCTGATTCTAAAAGATTTTGTACATTCATTTATATAAATTCTTAAAATTCAATATTAAATATATTCTTTGATTACCAACGTAGCAAAAATTAGGGGAGAATTAATCATTGACTTCAAAAGTTTGTTTTAAAGCGAATTAAAAATAAATTTATCATATACTTTAAAAACTAATTATTAAAAAGCTTATAGTTATTTATTTAAATAATGGAAGTTTAGTAGCAAATTCTAAATGCATAAGGTGTAAAATCTTATTAATCTTCTCATTTGCAGAGTCGTCTGTTCCTATTTTCACACTGAGTTCAAAAGATGTCACACATACTTCCTCTGAAATTCTTTATATTCTATATTCAATATAGAATATCCATAATATGTATATTCATCTGCTTGAAAGCTCCATTTAAATCAGCATATAACCTTTAAACAAATACTCTCTAATAAAGTTATGCCACTCATACGGTATAAAATTATAGGTCTTGGGTAATGCAGTAAATGCCATGATTGCTCAATTTTTTTTTCACACATGAGAATTTTGTGCTTCATAGCATAGTAAAGAAAAACCTATAATTATGTATTAAATATATAGTGATACTGGAGGGCAATATTTAAATGCTACTAGCGAGTAATATTTACGGAAAATCGATCTCTGGTTGAATCATATTTGGCGTTTTTCTGAATCTAAATTGCGATCTTTTGAGACTTTTTGGAGATTTATCTCTGATTTGGTATGTGTTTTGATTTGATGGAGTTTATTGGCGTAGGAAGCATTCATTATTTAACATATGGTGGGAGTTAAATCTTATTTTAAAAGCTTGGTTCTAAATCATGTGATTTCCCAGGAACTGGCAACTTATAAAATCTATTAAAAGTAATCGAATGGCAAAATACAATCTAAAAGTTATTTATGAATCGGATCAGAAAGTAATAGCGGTTATTTTTAAAAAGGTAAAAAAAAAAAGATGGGAATGGAGAACTTTATGAATAATATCTTTTAATTTAATGTGGGGGGACTAAAGCAGCAGATGCGTTGATTAACAAATTATGGACATTCTAATAAAATGTATTGAACCGTCATATAACATTGACATATATCGGGGTGCGGGTGCGGTGCAATAAATGTTGTGTGAGCCATGTATGGCCAATTCCTAATCTGATTGATCTCTGATATTCGGTTAGTAAGAAATCATCAGAAAGTATATATTTTGGATGCTTTTCTTGGGACTGATTGATACCAAAATTTGACACAAAACTAAAATTGTAATCAAAAAATTCACATACCAAATTTCATACATTTAATTACATATTTAAGCCAATGCGATTTTAAGTTATCGCATTTACATTCATGCAAAAGAACCGACAGACAGACAATCACCAGAGACGTACATTCAGGTGTAGTTAAAAAGTTATTATGGATCTATAATTTAGATACGAAAATTATATATTAAATTCAATATATCTAATTTTTTTTTCGTTTTTCAGTTATCTTTTTAACTCGAATTCAGAGAGCGGACTGAAAGATTTCCTCAGAATGAACTTCGATCAAATATTTAGATAAAATCTACATATTTAGCATAAAGATTATGTACTAAATTTCATCTAGCAAGCTGGAAGTGTTTTTGAGTTATCGTGTTCACAAACCGACCGATAGACATAATTCCGAAAATATTTTTTTTTTTTCAGATTCAGAAAGATCTGTTTCGCAGATCGAGCTATGAATTTTTTGGAGATTACAATCATTTCTATCTGAAAACTTTCTACACGAGAAAGTAAAAAGCACAATTATTTTATTAAAATAATTTGATGTTAATTGAAAGTACATTAGTTGTAAAAATGAGTTAATTCTTCAAGCTTTTAATGTACCTTTTTCCGTTTTTCACCATGAACTTCAAAATGATTTCCTATATTCAACTGCATATTTTTTTTAAAATTTCATATTTAAAATAAATTTGAGGCTTTTAAGTTTTACTTACGTATGAAAAATCAATATTTCATAAACTTTAAAAGTTGATTTAAAATAAAAACAGTATGGTGTTATCGAAATATTTCGTCATTTAGAAGAATATTGGTAATTTATGGAAAGGTTTTTATTTATAAACGTGATTAATTTATCTGTTCAATTAGTTTAATTGTTTTGGAAGTTTTTTGAAATATATGTTTTAAAATTATGTATAGTTAAATTTATTTTTCTTTTCCTACACTCCTTGCATTATTTTATGTGTATCAAATGTTGCATAAATTTTATTTAAAAATTGATACATAAGTTGCATAAGCATAAATGTTAATTATAATGAATAAATAATGTATATTATATAGTTTGTTAAATGAATCTAAAAGTGTATCAAAAACATTGAACTAACCAAAAGATTAATATTATATTAAAGGAACAAAAATATCCAGTTCTTTTTTTAAATAAATAGAAATTTAATCATTATTCACTTTCCTGAAGTTTTAAATTAAAATATTACCCAAACACTTTCATAATCCTTTTAATAGATATGCATCATAAATCCTAGACATTATTAAAAAAACATTACTTGCAGATAATGGCGTTGAAATAATTTAAATTTATTTAATATTTAAAACTAGTTTATTTTTAATTTTCTTTAATTAAATATCTCAGTATATTGTTCTAAGTATTTTTTTTAAAATAATAACTTAATAAATGTGACATTTTAAATATGATTTCAACGTTTTTATTTATTATGAGTTCTATAGAATCGGAAATCATTTTTAATTTAGAACATTTTAATGATACAAAAATACTTTCGATAATCCTTAAATTAAGTCTAGAATATTATTTACTGAAGCTATTAGTTAATTAACATCGTATGAAAACTGAAAAATAATTTTAAAGGAAATAAGCTATAATTTAATTATTGCATTTCGCAATCCTACATTGACTCAAAACAAAGAATTGTTATTCAGATTCCGATTAATAAAATTTAGCATTTTTATTCCTTTTTTTCAATTTTAAAAATTAAAAAGTACTAACAAATAAGAGCTATCCATGCTAAAAATTCCATTTTATATTTCTATATTAACTATAATTACACATAGAAGTTATTTATACATTTGATTCTTAGAACTTAGTAAAAATTTGTTGTTAAAAACATTCAGACTGTTGTAAAACAACATATACAAAATGTAAATCACAAATTTTCAGAATGCGTTTTCAGAGAAGGTCTAAGAGAACAAAAAATAAATCTTTTTTTTCCAAAGATAAGAAAAAATATTTATGCTTTTGAAACAATATGTGAATAAACATTCTATTCTATGAAATTTCTAAAAAATCTCGTACATTTATTCTATGACTACGAAAGAATATTGAAATAGTGCATATCATAATAAAAAATCGTTTGATATCCATGTTATTTAACTACAGGAGAATATCTTTGCCGATTACTAAAAATGAAATTATTTTTCAAATTTCTTAATTAAAATTGATTGAAAATGTAAAAAAAATATATTGACCATCTGATAGTTAATACAGGATCAACGAAAAGTGAGTAGTTGTTCTGTTCTCGGCTATTACATATATTTCCACAATATTGATAATATTTTAATTAATTTCAACTTATAGTAAACAGAATCAAATGTGGAATGGTAACCTTTTTTTCTTGAATCGGCTATAATTGATGTTTGAAACAAATTTACTTCTTTTTGTGCAGAGACCACACATTAAGTATCATTTTCCTAGGACACTGAAAATTTGAGTTATTATGTTCTTATAATTACAAATATGCAGATTGACAGACAATCAATCCTTTGAAAAATCTATAATTTCTATAATAAAATCATATGTAAATTTTTATCTATCAAGCTAGCTACGGTTTGGGGTAATTATATTTATATGGAAATGGTGAATAGACATGCAATCATACCTACTAACATATTTCCATATAAATATATATCGTCTAAATTTCGATATTTAAAAAATACATAAAGATTTTATTATTCATGACAGTTCTATTATTGTATTTAAAAACCTAATACTAGCAAAAATAACTTAAAAAATGGAATTATTACATATTCAAGATAGAAAAGCATAAGGGATCCATTATTTTCTTATTTTCGATTATTGCCATATTCTCTCAATCTATAAAATGGAAAGAAAAAAGAAAAAAAAAGTAAATTTCAATTATGCGTTTCGCACAATTGAAATTTAGCTCATATGTTCATATTTTTATTTTTAATGTTGAAACCAACGCAATATGAACACTGAACTTTATGACTAGCCACATCATATAAATAGGAGTAATTGCTTTCCTTTGTCTTTAGAACTATTCTTCCATAATTTATTCTTTTTTCAATGTTGGATGTTACTTATACGGTTACATCACTCCCAAAATTCCAGAATGTATTTTAAAACAATAATTATTGGAAACTGTTCATTACATGAGTTAACATGAAATCAAAAAATAAAGGAAGAATTAGTATGGTAAGAAAGGTACGTATTCTATATATGTTAGTTAAGTGGCAACACGAAATGTTTGTGAAATATCAGATTTATTTTCACAATTGTATTACAACAATATGCATGACATCTTTTGAAAATATTAAATTTACAGCATTAATTGGGTTTTATATTGAATTGCATAATTCTGTGTAACATATTTCTGACATTTTATTATACAGAATTAGTCAAAAACCTTAAAATCCATTTACAAAAGAATTTGAGTTAAAATGAGAACGAAAATACCTGTGCAATAACTCTAAATAAAATACACGTGGTAGTTCAATAATTAGAGACATATGCTAACATATATGCTCTGCAAATTAATGGAATAACATAATGAAACTGAACTAAACTAGACAATGACTGGCCAAAATCATTGACTTAAATTTGTCATTGAATCCAGTCTTGATTATTTATAAATTATGATGACTGTAAAGAATCGGAAAAGCATCTTTTCCAAATAGATTCATAGGGCATCTGCCCATATTCTTATCTTTTTTTTTTAAATAAAGTACACATTTCCCTATTTATCTTGAATTCTATGACAAGAATAAAGTATTTGAAGAAATAAAAATTAGCAATAAAATAATAGTTTCATTTCAAACTTTAATAGGCTTGAATTGTTAATTTTATTATTCATTAAAACATCATTTTTTTCTAATATGTTTCATGAATTTTTTTCTTAAAATTATTTTTTCCCAAACATATTTTAAAATGCCATTACTCGAAAGAAACTGCCCCGCTAAGGAGTTAAATGCATGCAAGAAAGCATTGAGTCAGATCTATCATTGACTGCTGTTATAATTATTTACAATTATGATGACTATAAAGGATCAGGAAAGCATTCGTTCTTAACAAATTTACAACATATGTGACCATATTCTTATCTTTTCTAAAATAAGGTTCACATTTTCCTATTTATCTTGTATTCTATGACAAGAATAGAGTATTTGAATAGATAAAAATTAACAATAAAATAAAAAAATAATTACTTCATTTCGAATTTTAATATTCTTGATTTGTTAATTTAATTATTCATTAACAAATCAAATTAATTTTTTCTAATATGTTTCATGATTTTTTTCTTCAATTAATTTCATTCCCAAAGGTATTTTAATATGCCACAACTAGAAAAAATTGACCTTCCAAAGAGTCATATTCATGCAAAAAATATCAGATAATTCTCTAAAATTTTTTATCGATAAAATCAGATAATATCGGTTTTTCGGTAACTATCCATATTAGATCTTTTATCTCGTGTATCTTCTGCAAATTATTGTAATAATGTACTGAAGTTGAACTGAATTAGATAATGATTGACCAGAATCAATGACTCAGATCTGCATTTATTCCCGTCCTGATTATTTACAAATCATGATGACTGCTAATAATCAGGAAAGCATTCTTTACAAATATATGCATTTTACATGCATTACATAGATTACTTACATTAGCATTACTTACATATGACCACATTTTTATCTTTTCTACAATACGGTTCACATTTTCCACTGGAATTCTATGACCAGAACCAAGCATTTAAAGAGAGAGAAATTAACAATAAAATTAAAAATAATTGTTTTAATTCAAACTGTAATATTCTTGATTTGTTATTTTAATTCTTCATTAACAAATTAAATGATTTTTTTCATAAATTAATTTCATTTCCAAATATATTTTAATATGCTTCTACCAGAAAAAAACTGACCCTCTAAATAATTAAATTTATGCAAAAGATGTCAAGTAATTTTCCCAATCAATCCGTAGTAGAAACGAATAAATACACGCTAAATCAAGCAGACAAGTCAAAATGAATAAGAAGCACTCCTTACTCTCCTATAGTATCATCCTACCAGATCTCATACAAAACATTAATATTGCAAAGACATGACCCATATTCCATACGTCCACACCGGAAATCCTTCAATAAGGCAGAATAACTACAGCTCCAACCGCTGTCTCGACAACCGCAAACATAAGATATTGTGCCAAACGCAGAACGGTTCAATATTAAGACTGCGAAAAGCAGAGACATTAATGTCATCGTGTCTCATACGCTGTTTTCGGGGTGGATTTGGAGCTGCTGCTGCAACTCAAAGCTACGATACTGTGCTGTCAAGGATTCAGGTTTGGATGCAGCCGCTGGAAGAGACTTATGTGTGTTCGTTCCAGGTTTTACTGACGCTAATACGGCAAAGAAGAAATGTGTAATGCTATTACTTTGCCATTTCTTTTCGGGTGAAATATCAGGGGAAATGAAAGTGGCATGCTGTGTGAAAATAAATTTGTGATAAAAAATGATAAATATATCTGTGGAGTGTATTTTTAAAATTATTTTAATTACAAGGGATAGTTGAAATCGCATGTTATATGTTATAATAATAAATTTTGCTGAATGAAATTAAAGAATATCTTTCTTAATAATTAGTAACGTAATGATCAGAAGATGTGTGTTGAGATTTAATAAAATTAATTTAAGATTCGAAATTATCTCAATTGTCTTAGATAAAGAGATGGAAATTGATTTAAATATTCATTTCTTTTAAGATAATATTTAAATAGAAAATATTTTTTTAAAATATCTATGAAATGTTTTTTAAAAAAAATTGTCACTGTAAACCGAGCTCCGAAAATGTTGTTCCAAATAATTGCAGATAATATTTTCACTGATGGGAAGAGAGTCTATATGCAAATAAATAAAAAGACCGTTTAAAATTTTAAATAACTTTTAAATACTAACAGTTATGTGTAATATTTTTATTAGGGGGTATGAACTATGAGTATTTAAATAAGAACAATGATGGGAAATTTAAATTATCTTTATTTTTATATCCATTAACTTTTTTATCTATCTGTAATAAATGAAAAATAAGTAATTTTTTTTCTGTTTTCTTTTTCTTTTCTTTCTTTTTTGATTTTTAATAAAGTCCACTTTAATACATACCAAACCGGAATGAGGGTACATTAGCTCTAGAAACGGAGGTGTGGTGTTAAGAGTAAAATATTGGTATTCTGAAATTGATTTGATAACTTTGGAAAATATTATAGCATAAAGTAATCAGTTAGCTAAATGGAAATTCAAAATTCAAAAAGTTGACTTTTCAATAATGGCAGTTTAGCTGCTATACACATGTTTCTTTCATTTTTAATAAATATTTTGATGTATTTTACAAAAGTGCTTTTCATTTTGAGATAAATCTCAATACTTTTTATTATACATAAAAATTTTATATCTAATTTTTCACTGTTAAAAGCAAAGTATTGAAAATTCGGACAATGTTTCTGTCTTTTTAGAAAGCCAAAGCAAACGTTTCTTATTTATATCACTAAAATTTTGTTTGGAATATCTATTTAGTTAAACTACTAAGCTATGAAATATATTGTCAAATATATCCGATATGTTGAGATATCATACTTGCTGTTATTCAGATTTTGCCCTGATTCAAACCATCTGATTTCTTGCACAGTGTTAGATTAGTTCTTAGAATCCACTTAAACTGATTTGCATAAATTGCATTTGGGAACAAATTATAGATTTTGTGTAAGAAATAAGAAACTAGAGCGTCTCAAAAGACAACTTACAATTAAATATTCTATGATACGAACTGTTACATTTTTCATGTAACTGGGATTTTTTAAGAGAAAATTTATTTGCTCCACACTTAGTGGTTCCACATGTAACGGTCTATCTTGTAGTGACAACACTTTCAAATACTCCAAATACACAGGCACGCAAAATACACACACTTTCTCCTTTATTATTATTATTAGGAATGAATAGTTGATATTTTTGTTTACAAATCTTAAGTTAGTTAAGTTTAAGTTTATAGGAGCATTTTTTCTTTGTAATTATAATTTTTCAAACATTTCGAACATAGACTACAACGGATAATCGAAGATTGTTATTGTTGTAATCCTATTTTAACTTTACATAAATAAAGATTATCGCTGAAGAATATTACTCTTAATTTATCAAATGCTTTTAAAAGTATTCTCTTTAAACAACTGAAAGTATGAGAATTGACTCGGGTATAAATCTCAGAGTGAACATTTCCAAATTTTATATCGCGATTGTTTGTCATTTTAAAGAGTATTTGTCACAGACGGACACACGTATTTAAAGTTATAAAATATATAATTTTAATCATATAGTCATTCAATGAGATAGAAGTCGAATGCATATTTTTTTATATAATTTGTAGTTAATTTTTTGCGCAGTCTGCAATTTTGATTTTAAAATAAAGTATAATATTTGAAATCTTTAATAAATGGAAGAAATGACGAGTCAAATCTTTGTCTTGCAAATAATACAGAAAATACTTTGTTTAAAATACAAAATTAACACAGGGAATAAATTTTAAATTGCTTTTGCAAATTTTGTGCGACTATTATTTCTTATTTCAAAGAATATTTATGATGGACAGACAGACACATTTATGAAATATATAATTTTAATCATACAATCATTCTATGAGATGGAAGTAGAGTGCTTATATTTTTTAATTTGGATTTAATCTTAGTGAAGTCTGCAATTTTGAGTTTAAAATAAAGAATAATATTTGAAATCTTTAATAAATGGAAGAAATATAATCATATCTTTGTTTTACAAAGAATATCTCTATATTCGAACAATATTTAAATTTCTAAACTTCTTTTCTTTCTATTTTATTTTTTTACGACTCATTCTCATGCGATTCATTTTCTCAGGCTCAGTTTTTATGCTTTGTTTATGACATTTCCTTTTTGTTAAAATAACTTTGAGAAGAAAATTTTTTTAATACTGCCAGCTTCTAAGATAGAAAATACTTCCAAGTAAGAATCCTCTACTCTCATATACATAAATGAAAATAAACATTAATGGACGGCAGAATCTCATTTTATACATATCACATTAACCCTCAGGCATTCAAATAAGACACTTTTTCTGACAGGTCTCGCTACAACGTAATTTTCTAAAATAGGTGTCACCCAAAATTGATGGCCCAGAGAAAGAGTCGCCGACATGTTAATGACAAGTTTTGTTCTCGGGCAAGTGCAGTGGATAGGTTGGACATCCGTTTTATCCTTTTGAATTAGAAAAAAAGTCTAATAAAAACTACATCTGTATGACAAAAGCAGTTGTTTCACGTCTTCTGTGCATACGTAATTTCTGCCTGATACTCCAAATGCCAACCTATTCACCGAGTTCAAAATCATGGAAATCGAAGTCGGGCCTCCAGTATTTCATATCGCATCGACGCCGGAATGACTCTGAAAAGCGGTTGATGAGGCTTTGATAGCGTGACAGCAGCACTCCTGGTTGAAAGGACAGACTGACGAACATAATGAGGCTCGCAATATTTGCCGGGATGGGATCCCAAAGGAAAGGGGTCGTATGCTAGTCTACAAATGTTTAAATGATGGATACTCACAGTGTACATGAGATTATTTAACCTCCTTGTTAGATTACGATTCTTATTTTGATCAATGATTGTTATTTCAATTAATGTAAAAAACAGGAAACGCCTAAAGTATTCATTCTTGAAAAATGAGTTTTATTACATCGTTATACAAATACGCAAAGGAAAATAAAAAAAAAATCAACATAAAAATTTAGACCAATCTCTTCATTTCTTGCCTAGTTATCATTTACCAATTGCAAGTTGGAGACGTTGAGCATTTTTGGTATTTTATCTCAATAACCTAAAAATTAAAAAAAAATACTATTTGACATATTTATAGTTTTGTTATAAGTTTATAATTTTGCAATATTATTCTCAAGTAGCTAAATTAAAAAAAATATATCGTGGACGTTCACTATCTAATACGAATTTTTCAGTGATCTTTGAATGAAATAAATTAATTACTTGAACTTGGTAATTTAGATACAACCAAGAACGAAGTAACTGTGTTATAAAAAGTGAATCATATTATATATATATAGAGAGAGAGAGAATTTCCATACCGCACATTATAAAAAATTTTCAGTCACTTCTATGTAAAAATTTCTAATAAGTCAAACATGTTATTTTTGTAAGAACAGCTTAGATTATAACATAGAATGTATTAGCATTGTTTTAAAAAGGTATTATCAATATGTATCAGAATAGGAGAGGCTAACACTGCAAAATTGTCGAAAGATTATGCATATGCATCAAACGTCTTCAAATAGCTCTAACGACGTTTCTATGCAAAGTTATTTATAAAAATATGCATGCCATGATTCTAAGCAATCAATTTTATTAAAATTTCCCCTTTTGTTTCAAAATACTAGTTGCATTTGACGATGTTATTATTTGTGCTCCATATGTTTTTCTTTTACTCTATTCAATCTCCCATATACTTTCTTATAGTTCTTGAAAATGTTTACTATTAATAGAAATCCCTATAGGAAGAGTAGATTTTATAAACATGTATCGTTCGAAACAAATTGTTAAAAATATTTTCATCCCTGGTTTCAAGAAATATTTTCTTTACTTTTACAGTCTTTTTCACGAAAAAGAAAATAACATTTCTTTATACTTTATTTGAGACGCAAATAATAGTGTTAACGAATTTGAATAAAAATGTATCATGCATTTTTTTGTGTATTTTGTCTAACTAAGAAAGTAACTTTAAATATTTTAATCTATATTAAGATTCTGAAGGTTTAATACAATAGTGTTATAAATTATCACATTGGTTAATTTAAATGCGTTGTAATAGTGGATTACTCAGAGAATGGAATTAATTTTATTTTGAGTTTAAAAATAGGCAATCATTATGGGTTGAACGCAAGAAATTTATCCAAATGTATTGATATTTAAATCTAATTTAAGTGATATTTCACTCATTCAAAGATTTCGAACATACTCCTAATTTCAAAATTTCTTGGTATTAAAATTATTCTTCCATTTCCTTAGAATTTATTTATTGAGACTTAATAAGTATATATGTGTTTCACGAACACTTTTTATTTGATTCGTGAAACACACATATATATAATATTAGTACATTCAGTAAAATACAGTAGTCAATGAACTTCCATTTAACGAAGTTTTCTGTTTAATAAAATTTGAAACTATGTGCATTCTAATTTTGACTTTGAAAAATATTTAAGTAGTAATTACTTTCTTATTGCGAATAATAATTTCGATTTAACAAAGTTTTGCCGGGTAATTTTTTTTCTCAAAATTGTGGGTTTTCCCCCAATTATTCGTAACTTCTAATTAGTGTATTAATTCTTCTTTATAAGCCAAGATATTTCTTAATATTCCATATAGAAAAGCAGATTTCAAAATACTACTAGAAGGAATAAAGAGAGCAAAGCAAGTAATGAGAAAAATAATGAAAAATTTTTTTTAAATCCTTCACAAGAGGAAATGGTAATAGTATTTGCTACAGTGAGTTTCAGATTAGAATTTAGTATTTTGTTTAGCTCAGTGAAGTTATAAATTGAAAATAAAGAAGTATGATATAGCCCTTGAAATGGTCAATAGATATAGCTATACTAATAAGTTGAGATTCTGCTCTTTTTTTTGTGATAAACAAATTATGAAAAGCTAATGAATTTTCCACTATGAAGTTGTTTTTTAACAGAAATTAAGAAATATTGACCAATAAATCTTAAGAGTAATGATGGACGTGGTGTAATTTTTCGTGTTGCTGATGCTTTTATTTTTGGGTTATTTTGCTCTATTATTCCTTCTGATTGCATTTACTTGAAGACAAAAATAGTTATACGTATATGAATAGTTTCAAAAATAGCGTTAACTATTCGTTAACTAACTAGCGTTAACTATTAATTATTGCAAAGAATTCGATCTCAATTTCCAGTCATAACTTTTCGATGATTAACCTATTGTTTTGTTTTTATACTAAGAAGATAGCGCTCATATCTGCGCTTTGATGATAATGGCAGGACAATTCCCTGCATATCTGTGCTTTGATAATAATGGTCAGAACAATTTCACGCATATTCGCGCCTTCGTAATGACCAGGAAAATTCCGTGCATATATAAGATTTCGAAATTGATAATGGAAAGGAAAATTCTGCACACATGTTCATTTGTGATGCAAATTGGTTAATTTATTTTCTTGTATACTTCCACAATATGCAACATTTTGTGTTTATTTCTCAGCATAAAAAAATTTGTTTGACCCAATACCTGTTGAGCGAGTTTAGCTCAGATTTATTATTCTGATGATATAGATTTGTCCATTTATTTTGTTATATTTTTTTAATTACAGCATTTATGCAACAAATAAACCGAATTAAACACATTATAGTTCCATCTATTTTTTAACGAAATTGGACAGAATTTCGATAGAGATTAACAATACTAGCATCACGACAACACGTTACATTTCATACATCCATGGAATAAAATTTTTGATTATTTACACATGAAAGCAGCAATATTCTGAGTGAAAGAATTTCGCAAAATTCTGACATAGATCTTCCATTTTAATGATTACATATCAATTCGTCTAATTCGTTTCATTTTTGAATTATTGTGTTTATAATTAAATACAGTTTCAAAAATAATTTTTTCGGACTCAAAAATGCATAAAACATGAAGATCACTAGAAAATCTAAGTATATCTAGATATTTATTAAAAAATTAAATTTGTTGAAATTTTAGATTTTTAATTACTTTATTATCGTATTATTATTAAAAATCTAGAACATAAATTGCACTATTTATATTATTTACATTCTTTTATTGTTTATGATATATACTTGAAATTATTTTTGAATTTATGTATTGTTGGTGAGAAATTATTTGTGAGTTATATTATAGAAATAAATAATATTTCTTAAAATTTTACCAACTAAAAATTGTTTATATTATGTGATAATATATAAGAAATTTTCTAACTATCTTTTCTGATTTCTTTTAATTTACCTGACCATATGGAAAATTTAAAGGTAAGTGTCCAAATTTAAGGCTTAATTTGAAGTATAATCTGGATTTGGTTATCATTATTTTTAAATATGCATGGAATTTTTATTTCATGTAATATTCAATATGTTTATTGCATTTGATGAAGTTTTGATGTAAAATTTATGCAGCAGGAATCACAAAATAGAGCGATTTTCAGATGTGCTCTTTTAATTGTACTTTTAATATAGCGAAAAATTCAAACTTAGCGTCTATTCTATATTTTTTATATTTGTATAATTTTATTAATGATTTAAATATGTATCAAAAATGGCAAAGAGGGTATTGGTTTTATGAAAATAAACTAGTTTATACAATGTGCGATTATTATTAAAACGCAGCAGGATAAAGAAAGAAAATACAGCAAATGATAAAAACCACACAGGCCAAGTTAAAATCATATAGGAAGTGAGGATGTAAACGACAACATGATGATCTAGAGAGGACCTTTCGCCTGCAAAGCCGGTTAAAGATCTTTAAAATTACACCACTACTCGCGTTAATGCACACTCTTACGGTAAACTTTGCAACAGTTTAAAACTTCTGAAATGGAATATGCTTAACATCGAATATCACGCAAATGTTTGAATATATACAGACAACTGTTGAGCTCTCAGTTTGTGGTTAAAGAATTCCGAACTTTTTAGAAATCTTGCTGTTAATGATATTGTCTGTATGATTAAGACTTTAATAATGAAATGCATATATTCAAGATAATAAAATATTACCATGTTTTGCCAATAATTTTTCAGGTGTTTTCTAACTTTAAAAATAGTTTATACTGTAAAATACGAATCATCCTAAAAAAAATTTTTTTTAAGAAAAAGAAAAAAAGAAAAAAAAAGTTAATTCAACTATGCATAAAAATCGAAAGGTAATTAAAGAATTAAAAATTTTAAATAGAAAAAATTATTAAAGAATTAAAAAATTTAATTTTTTAACTTTCATCTTTTAATGTTAAATTAAAAATATATAAAGATAATTATGAATATATTAAATAATTAAATTATGCAAACGTTTTATTTCAATCTTATCAGTTATATGTATCAATAAAATAGCAACTGTTTCATTTTCTAATATAATTCCATAAACAATCGAGTTAAATTCTCTTAGGATTTGAATCTGATTGAATGAAAACTTCTCTGCCATGATTGATTAAAACTGAATATTCCAATCATTCTATCGGAGCCAAATGATGCTTTTTGGTTTAAATATTTCTTTAGGGAATTAAAATTTATTATTATCTCAAATAAAAATATTCTGAAGATAATTCATTTTCTTATGAATGAATAAACTGTAAAAGAATGTTTCATAGAAACGTATTCTCATTTCCATTTGTGAAAATACGAATATTTCTAAGATAAATATTAATTAAAAAATGATTTGTGTTAAGGCAAACAAAGGAATTTCAATCAATGGCTTCATAATGTAATTTGTTTTTATAACCTTTCATGTAAAAATCATATAATAAAATTAGAAACAAATATATAGTGTCAACAAAGTATACATTTCAAAATCATGCACTGGAATATATTCTGAAATGGAATACATTTTCAGTTTATTTACATGTTCATAGATACGTAAATAAACAGAATTTTTAATTTTTTTTATCTAACTTAATAATCTGTAATATTAAAGAAACAAATTAATTTGAAAAGCAAATGTATAATATCATTTCAAAATAAACTACAAAAATTACACTTTGGGCTTAATTCAAATATAGATTTTATTTTCTTCTTATTTAAATAATCGCATATGTATAAAAAACAGGACATATTTAATGTAAACAAAATTATTTTTCATTATTTTCTTTAACCTTATTTAGTTGAAAAGACTAAAAAAATATTAAAGCAAATACAGGTGAATAAAATTATATATTCAAACAACACAAGTCTAAAATAAACATTTCCTATTTACATACTCACAGATAAATTAATAACATAAAATCGTTTGTTGAAACATCGCAGTGTAACTTTGAAATCATATATATAAAATTACTTCCATTGATTGAAGTTTTATTCTAAGCTGAAAGAAATGAGAGTTATTTTCATTCACAATTTTGTTTAATCATATTAGTATGGATGCATCTGTCTTGTATTTATAAAACGATTAGCAATAAGATAATTACAAAAGAATTTTTATTTCCATCTTTTATTAATAACAACCAAATAATTGCCCCTTTTATAACAAAGAATCCGGCATAAGCGAATTAGTAAAGTACTACTTCGCTAGAAATTCTTTCATTTGTCATCCAATGGATTTCAAAATATGCAACGAAATTCTGTTAAATTAAAATCCACAGAAGAAGAATCTTATGGCAAATGGAATAAAATTAAACACCCTAAATCGAATGTTCCAACACACATTCGAATGTCTAACATCTGCATTCTCGAAAGCGAGTTAGACGTCTAATTTACAGCAAAGATAAGACGACATTAACTAAAAGAGGCATCTCATGTTAATAATAATTATGGCAGCTTCGCCTTCTGGATTTTCTCACCGGAGGCGCTGCTGCTGTCTACCATCTATCAGACATCAGACCGCGCGAGTCTATAGGATTACAACATCTATTCGCACTTATTAGGTAGCGCGGTTAATTACGAAGGGGTCACGCTCGGTTGGCTTCTGCATTCGTCGCTAGATGGCTGTCTTAAGTAGGGATCGGGTTAAACAGTGCTCAGGGAGATATGGTTATGGAATAGGATGGGGCAGTTATTAGATTTTAGATGTCTTCTGGATTCAGGCGGTGTATCTTAAATAGAATTGAAGTAGTTTTGATGACAGGATTGGTAATTTTGGATAAAGATAGTAACACTGCGAGATCATTTTAGAATGCAGATGCGTAAAGCCTTCCTAATGGAAGTTCAGAAGTGGTCTTTAAGTTGGAATGCATTAGGAACGGAATAAAATTCATTTAGGAAATGAAGGGCCAGGAAATTTGATGATTCTAACACAAATTTTATTGCTTTAAAACTGCTTGGTTAATCAATAGTTATGCACTAAATAATTTTACTATTAGTCAACTTTTCCGAAAAACCATTAATAGAACATTATACTTTTTTAATATTAATTTAAAAGTAAAGACAGAATAGTAATTTTTTTTATTTCAATCAACTTTTAAATTATCTATCCTTTTCGGAAGTATACTAAGTCTATTGTAGAAGAAAAATTTACTTTGGGAGAGACAAATTTACAAGTTAATACCATGCCAACATATTTCCGTGCTAATCACGTGCTAACATATTTCCGTGCTAATCAAGCGTGCTAATCACGTATGACGTTTCAAGCAATATTTTTATTGCTTGTAGAGAAAAAAAAATAATGAATTTCTGGTAGAAATATCCATATATATATAGGAAAGCACTTTTGTATTTTTTGATTAATGCACCAAATAAAATAAAATTAATAAATTATTACATAAATAACAATATTTACATGATTTAGTATTGAAAATAAACATAGTTCCAATGGCATCTGAAAATTTCAGCTTCGCATATTGATTTAGAAAGTCATTCAAAGGAGCAAAAAGGCTGACGATGAACAAACATATCACTGAATTGGATAATTTTGTACTAAAGCCTAGCGGTTTGAGGCTTGGCACAGCAGAGAAGCAAGGAAATTTTGAATTCTAATTTCAAATTGCTTTCTTACCCAGGATTATTAGGAGATTTTTAGACCTATTTGTGATTTATGAAATAATTAATACCTAATGTCCATTGGATTACTAATGACTTTTCTGCAAGTAAAACCAAAATTTTGGCCACCTGTTTCAACACATCATTCTTGAAGTTAACTTCTTTAATGCATTGTAGTTTCTTCCGCCATGGTACCTAGATACTCCAAGCTTGATTTTATCAAAACTGAATTCAAAGTTTTTGCCTTTTAAACAACTCTATATATTAGTTTCTTGGTGACTACAAAAGATTATCAAATATAACAGAAGATCTATAATATAACTTTCCATAAAATCTTACTCCATGCTTAATAGATCCTCCCGGTTCCTTTTGATAGAAACTAAATACTAATAGTACCCTTTATCCAGCACTATATGTTAGTTCCTTGGTGCTTATAAAAAGACATACAAATATGAGAAAAAAAAGACACGTGAAAAAAAATTCTTTTAAATCATTCCTCCATACTACTTAGGTGCTCTAATATTGCTTTGATTAAAACTAAATACCGAGATTATCTACTATTTAGAATTATATATTAATCTCTTTTATGGTTACTAAAAAATTATCAAATTTTTATAGACCTGAAATATAACACTATATTAAAAGCTTTCTTTATACTTACTAAATACTCTAGGTTCTCTGATAGAATCTAAGAATTACAAATAGCCTTTATCCACAACTTTTTATGTGTTAGTTACTTGGTGATTATAAAAAGATATAAAATATGAGAGAAACCCCTGGGGTAAAATATTCTTTTAAATCCTTCTTTAATACGAGGGTGCTCCAAGCTTGTTTTAATTAAAACTAAATACAAAGATTATCTTATATTCTGAACTATATATTAATTTCTTGGTAACCATAAAGGAGATTATCAAATATAAGAGACCTGAAACAAAACAGTGTATTAAATTCTTCTCTCCTGCTTACTAGATACTCCAGGTTCGCTTTGATAGAATCTATGTACTAATAAAATCTTTTATCCAGTAATATTACGTACTAGTTTCTAGGTCATTATTAAAAAACATACAAATATGAGAGAAAACCTATGGCATATATATCTTTCTTCCACGCTACGTAGATGCGCCAAGGTTGCTTTGATCAAAGCTAGATATCTGTAATAAAATAAAAATCTGTAATAAAAGTAATAATAAAAGTAATCTGTAATAAAATAAAAATCTGTAAAATCTGTACTAGAAGTCTGTAATAAAATAAAAATAAAAGCATTTTATTAAATTTTTTCTCTATACCATTTTTGTGCTTTAATCAAATCTTTGCATCTTTTGCAATTTAATCAAAAATATATTACACCAAACGAGTCGTTTATAAACCAACTTATATTATATCCTTAGTCACTATTCAAAGACATTTAATATAGAGTAGAAAATTTCTGGTAAAATATTTTAGGAAAAATATATAAAATATTTTTTATTAGCTACCAGAAGATAGAACAGCTGAAATATCCTTTAAAGACATTTTAATTTGGATATAGAGTTTTAAATAAAAATTAATGTATTATTATCACGATAGCCGGAAAAAAACAATTCGTATTTTGCATGTTTTTTAAAGGAATTCATCTCTATAAAAATTTCAACAACATCTAAATATATCTCTCATGCTTAAAGAGTGTATTTCTAAAAAAAGAAAAGCAACTAAATATTTCTTTCCTCTAGCATCGGATAAGAAATGTGGACATTGATAGATCACAGTAGTTCCTCATCTGACCTCCAACGCATACCTTTATTTATTCATGGTTACTCTCTTTCTACATCTACTTCAGCGCTGACTTCCGAGAGCTTCCGTGGATTAAGGAATTAGGCAGATGATCGGGAGAGAGGAATTTTGTCTGCGATGTTGGCAACCTAGTGAAGATGACTTTTTTTTTGTTTTGTTTTTCCTGCTAATATCGGGTTGGGAGAAGGTATTAAGTAGATAATGATTAGGTAGAAAGATGGACTTTAATCAGTTTACTATACTTTCGTTCTTATCGTTAAATTTTTCTTTTAACTTATATAAGATGAGGCAATAAAATTTCAGACTTTGAAACCGCGTAGGATGAAAAGTCTAAGTAGAGATTTTTTTTTTTTAAATTTACAAAAGTTCTTTTTTTTTCAAATAGGTGAATTGTTTATGAATTTGTTTGAGTTCGGCTAAGATTATGTTTAAATGTTATTTATCGCCTAATATTATCAAAATGTTATTCTTCGTCTTTTTATAACAATGT
This sequence comes from Argiope aurantia, assembly GCA_026543865.1. Classification (NCBI taxonomy): domain Eukaryota; kingdom Metazoa; phylum Arthropoda; class Arachnida; order Araneae; family Araneidae; genus Argiope; species Argiope aurantia. Next base: position 159,671 of record JAPMOR010005925.1, read on the forward strand.
AGATATTTAGATTCTACTCATAGGAAATCGAAAATATTATTTTTTCTAGACGGATATTAAAAATCACCAAAAAATATCAAAATAAGGAAACTAAAAAATTATAAAGGAATTAAACTTTACGTAAAAAAAAATAATTATATATAAATATATATACAAAAATAAATTAATGCATTTTCAGATATATATAATATTTTCAAAAGTGTCCTGCACTCCTTTTTTTTTTAAATTTATTTAAGCTATACAAAATATTGAAAAAAAATTTTGGGAATTATTTACAAATTAAGAAAAAAAACTCACAATTTTGAAAGAATGAATGTTTTACGGGTAATTTTATATTTTGGATAAATTTTCAATAACTTCCTTGCCCTGAGGATTTCAGACAAAAACATGAAGTACTTTTTAAGAAATGTAATTTGCGAGTTTTGATATTCCCTTATCATTTTTCTGTATTTTCTACGTCCTTTTTTGTATTTCGCATTTGTATTTTAGTTCATGTAATTACGATTTTTATTAAGGAATAGATATATATGCATTATTTAACTTGGATTTGAGGCGGTAAACTTACCCGTGTTCCATTTTACCAGTCTTGAAACAGTTATGGTTTTGAGGGCCAGGCAATTTACCTATGTCTGTACAAAGTGTTTATTAAGAAAGAGTTTTGAAACAATTATTAATTATATATAATCAGTTTAAAATTAATCGAAATTTTAGCAATTTTTATTTTTTTAGAATGCATTAACGCTCAAAAACGATTTTTAAAGAATTTTTAAATTGAAATTAATGTATAAATTCAATTATATTAATTTTGTTTCAACGAAATTTTCTTCTTTAATTTTAATATTTTTTTTATCAAAATTTATTATGTAAAAATCTTTGTAATTGACTTTTGTCGTATATTCGCAACGATAATTCCTTTTGAATAAGTCGACTGCTACAGTACAACCTTTAATTCAAAAAACATGTAAATATTCATTGAAAAATATTTAATTTTAATTTAATTAAGTACATTTTTTTATTTTAAATAAATACGTGCTTTCGCGATTTTGATTGAAATTTAATGGAAGCCTCATGTATTTTGGTGCATTATTTGGTATCATGTACATTGGTTTGATTTCATGAACTTGTAATATTGATTTAGAAAAGACACTGGAATGGTATAAAAAAAAGCAGATAATAGGCTCAATAATACTTGTAAAATGAAATGGCTTTAAGCTTGAATCTTTTGTAAATAGTGTGATATAATTTTTTTTGAGAAGGAAACAGCTGATACAGCTAAGTCTGACAAAAAAGGAGGGGGTGGGGGGGTGCAGACAGACAAACCTTAAAACATTAATATACTGCATTATTATTTTTGCTATTTCTATAGGATGGCGCATCGATTTGAGGTTTTCAAAAATAGAATTAAAAAGTTTGAAAGATCACAAATTATTTTACTTATATTCTGATGCAAATTGGCAACTTCTGCACTTTCACCTATTTGAAATCCCAATATTTGAATATATCGTTGATTTCTAAATTTGTAATGACATTTTAGCTTCATTTCATAATAAAAGTCATGAACAGATCATAAATATGCGAAAAATAATTTAAAGTCTGTTTTAGAATATCATAATTTGAAAATAGTAATGTTTTAAAATGAACTAATGGACGGTGTTAGAATTGAACAATATAATATCATAAACCACTGTCTTTCCAAATAGTTGTACTTTGTTTCATAATAATAATTCTTATTGCTAATGGAATATAAACTTATATTATTAATAATGGATTTTGAATTCTTCAATCTTTGATAGCATACAATCTCAAATATTAGGATTTGAAAAATTGATAGAATTTTTATGGTCCTGCAGAATAGCTTATATTTTATGTATGTGAAATCACACTTCTAGACATCTTCGTAATGTTAAAAATAATGTAAGTAAAATACATCAAAAATTCGACATAAATTTTAATTATTATTCATTCTTGAGCATAAACAAATTTTTAAAAAGTTCCATATAATTCCCAATCATGCATATAAATAAATTATTTTGAGAATGAATAAAATACGTAGCGTTTTTTTTTCTCATTCTTTCTGCTGCTGGAGAATTTCCAAGTGTTCAAATTGTATCTATCAAAATCCATTATTTGAAAGTTAAAAGAATTCGAAATAGAAATTCACAAACAACTAACCATTTTCTCTTTCAGTGAAAAGAACACAATAAACTTTCCAAAATCCTAAAATCACTTCTTAAACTTTTCATCCTATCAGTTTTTTCAAAGCTTGAAAATGTTGTCCTCTTCTATATGCAAAATAAAAAAAAATAAAAAATAAGAGAGCGAGAGAGAAAATTTAGAGATAAAAGCAGAAGCACAGTAAACAGATTAGACTTCGCGCTCTTTTTTCCTAATCATTACGTACTTAATATCCTTTCGCAACCCTGATATCGGCGAGAAAAATAAAACAAATAACAAAAAAGCACCGTCTTCTGAGCGGTGCCAACATCTGAGGCAAAATTCTTCTCTCCCGATCATCTGCCTAATTCCTTAATCCACGGAAGCTTTCTGAAGTCGAAGTTAAAGTAGATGTAGAAAGAGTGTAGCCATGAATAAATAAAACTGTGCGTTGGAGGTCAAATGAGAAGCTGCTACTATCTATCAATGTCTCGATTTCTTATTTGACGCCTAAGGAAATAAATATTTAATTTCTGTTTTTTTTTCACAAATTTTTAAAGCATTGGTGAGATCTTTATAGTAATATTGAAAACATTTTCAGAGAATAAAGTTTCGATAAAATGCATATAAATGAGTAAATGTTTGGATTCTTTTTGATAGCGTGTTTATGAAAATTAATCTGTGATTTTTTAGAATTTCATATTCTATCATGTAGGCGATTCAAGAAATATGATTAATTTCTTATGATATTGCAGCCATGAGGTAAAAGCAGTTATTGATATCAACTAACATCATCAATACTCTGATCAGTTTTTTAAATTTTTACTGCAATGAAATTTAATTTACTTTTTAATACGGCCAGGTAGTGGATTCCAAAATTAAGTTGCTCTTATCAGGAAAACTAGTGAACCAGCTTCAACAACTGATTCGATTTCTCCTAGTTTTTGTTCTTTCATATATAATTTCATCACCTCATGACCTAGATATATAGTCTATGGTCTCCTCAGATCTATTTTTGAGAAAAATCTCAAAACACTTCTTCACCGTCCTTTCTGTACTGGATGAAATCTCAGAGTACTTACTCCTGATCGCTGCACAGATTTAACGAATGTTTATTTCGCATGATAACTAATTATTTCTAGGTACTTCACCAATGGTTGTCTATCCTCATCACCTTCCATTTTGGAAAGATATCGCAAAATAAACTTTGAGAGAGTTGCCAGCCTCAAAAACATGAACAGGTTCGCTGAATTTTCACCAATTACTTTCGCCATTGGGCAAGAATGGCTAATGGATCATAGTTTTCTTCGTTTGTTGCACAAATAGAATTTTTAAAAGCATTTTTTGGATGAATATTAGATGCATTTTGTTGCGATTGGCGAGGATCGCAACCTTATGGTTCGTAGCCGAGTAACATGTACAAGACAAAAGAAATGTCTCATGTCTCGTAGCTGTTATCTGGCTTATAAAGCGTCACCACAAGTTAATCAAAAAGTGACTAAATTAGTATTATTCTAAATCATGACTAAATTAGTATTATTAATATGGTGGGTGAATAGCTGGTCTTCGAAAGCGACTATTAGTTATTAAAATAAATTTGTCAAATTTTCAGTGTTATTTCAATTAGTAATTACAAATATCAAATATGCTATTTAAAAGTTACATAATTATCAAATGTCTAAAAGTATTTATTAAAGTTCTATATAAATATTCTTATGGAAACATTTTGTAACGCTAAAGATCTGAATTTAACGTGACATATATCACATTAAAATGACATTTCTGACCTTCCATTTCATTCTTTCAGAAAACAACTTTGTATCCATCTTTCTAAAGAAGTGCAAACCGAGTTAATATGCTTATCCAAAATTACCATTATATGTCCCCAGAACTACTTAAATTCTATTTCGGATATCCTGGGTGATTTTGGGAGACATCAAAAATCGAATAGCTCTCCCATCATATCCCATAACTGTTTAACCCGATCCCTACTTAAGACAGCCATCTAGCGACGAATGCTGAAGCTAACCGAGCGTGACCCCCTCTGTAATTAACCGCGCCACCCAATAAGTGCGAATGGATGTCGTAATCCTATAGACTCGTGCGGTCTGATGTCTGATAGATGGTAGACAGCAGCAGCGCCTCCGGTGAGAAAACCCAGAAGGCGATGCCTCCATAATTATTATTAACATGAGATGTTACCTTTAGTTAATGTCGTCTTATCTCTACTGTAAACTAGACGTCTAACTCGCTTTCGAGAAGGCAGATGTTTGACATTCGAATGCTTGCTGGGACATTCGATTTAGGGTGGATAATTTTGTTCGCTTGATGTTGGTGTCTTTACTTGATTTTAATTTAACAAAATTTAACAATTGAAATTCCACATTCATTCAATGGAACACTTTTCACTGAATAGTTCATACTTACATAGCAATCACATTTTATATGTAAAACTCTGTGACGTCATAAGATCCACGGATTAAATAGGATATTGCAAACAAAAAATAATGAACTCAAAGAATAGTTTGTTTTGAAATATTAATAGTTGATATTTATGGTTTGAGAGAAATTTTTTTTCGAACTTTATAAAAGCTCTGAACTAATTACTGAAAAGTTTCATTATTAATTACATAAACTACATTATAAACTATCTGATTATTTCTATTATTTTCTTCTTAGAGATTCCTCTTATACATAGTTTCTTTTCATTTCCTTATTCTAGAATTTGTTTGGTTCAATTACAAATTGGAAAGACATTTTAATGCAAAATATAGAGATATATATTTTAAAAACATTTCAATACTAAATATATTAAATTTCTTGTAAATTCTTTCTGTGAAAGCAATTATTTTTCAAAACCTTTTAAAGAACAAATATGCAAATTCTTTCAGTCTCGGAACAACTGGAATTTATTTAGGAAATTACGATGTAAACCAGACGTAATATCAATTTATTATGAAAGAGACGAGATTTTTAAAGAAAAAATATTGAATTTCGAGAATGTTTATATTTCAAGATAAATTCGAATCCTAAAAATAATGAAGAAAACTTTCATAATTAAACTTTACGTTTGAATTCACGCAAAGCAAACGATTTTTTTTCCTTCATCATTTAATTTTTTGTTGTTGTGGTTTTATGAAATGGAAATTTTATTAATGTTAAAAAGGCGTGCAATGAAGTGTTTTCATAATAAAAGGAAATAATTTAATTCTCCGGAAAATAAAATATATCAGATCCTTCAACGCATTATTACAAGTTCATTTGTTTTTAATCGTATGTGATTTATCACTTATGGGAGTGAAGTTGATTTATTTACCATGCTTTAATTTTAAAACTTTTAATTTTATTTTTTAAATTTAAAATTATAATAATTATTATAAAACTTTTTATTTTAAATTTATGATTAAAGAAATTATAAATTATTATGCAAGTAATTATATTTTTGTGCCATAGATTGTAATGCTTCTTAGATTTTTTAAAAATATTTGGCTGATTTTTTATTATTTTTATTTTTGGTATAGACCTTAAAATGTAATTTAGAACACAGGAGCTATTTTGCAGGAGTTGTAGGTTTAATTTTACTAATGAAATATAAACATATACATTTATTAAAAAGGTATAAAATAAAGCAGATAATACTTATAGAATTATAGGTGTACTTAATATGCAAATTTGATGACCAATGCTCATTGAATTTTTAAATATTACTTAGCCTTTTCAAATTTACATAAGCATTACTTACATTAAGCATAAAGTTATAAGCAAGGCATTCACAGAATGTTTTATAATTTTTTTAAATCAGCAAATTTATATTTAATTTTAATTTTCAACTCTAATAACAAAAGTACATTGATATCGTTTACATCATTGAAGATCATAGGCTGAAAGTGAGGTTTTTTTTATCGTAAAACATGAACTAATTCGAAATCCATATGTATAATTTCTATAAGTTATTTCAGCATAAAAATCTTGAAATAACTTATAGAAAATCTTTCAAGAATTTCGAAATTCGAAATCTAGTGTAATCGAAATCTTTCAAGAATTTCGTTTACACTAGATTATTACGTACTTAAACAATTCATAATTATCACTTGATACTCATCTAAATATATCTTTCCTTCTATTCAATATGGGTCAGTAGGCTACTCGAATAATATAAAACTTAGCTATAAAACAAAGAATAATCTTTAACTGTTAATTACTTACATAAAATTGTTAATTTAGTACACGAAATTTTTCCTCGCTCGCATATTAATAAACAAGCGTTATTGAAAACATAACATTTTTCTCACTTGAGCCTTAAACGTCCTTTTTCAGGTTGTTCCATCAATTATTTACCCGCTGACGTGCTAATTAAATTTTTTCTTAAATTTTGAACTTTAACCGTAACCTTCCATTCTTCACGTAATGATCCATTTTTATATCTCAAGACACCCTTCCTTCGTCGGGTGGGAATAATTTATGATCACAACATGTTACTAATCTACTTAAAGAGAATTAGCAGGTTAAGCTCTCTGGACAACCGAGTCTTGCGTCTTTTCGTTTTACGATTAACAGAAATAAATTATTCAGTCAGCTTCTAAAAGCGCTTTTAGAAACTGCCTTCCATTTCTCAAGTGCCCATCTATCTTTTGCTCCACCCCGCTTTAGGAATTTTAGAGCGCTTCTAAAGGTTCGTAAAGCGGAGGAGTTACCCTATACAAATTCCTCCAGAAGGTACTTCCACATTTTTCATGAACCGTGTTTAGCGACATCTATAAGAATTACGCCGTATTCGCATGAAATATATAGCTTTAGACAAAGATTACAAGAGTGTATAAAATGCCTGGGCCTGAGCAACGGTTTTCACATTAAGGAAGTTGGGCGATAAGTCTTCCGGCTTCCGTGCGTGGCTTCCGAAACCCCTGAAGAAAGAGGATTACAGGATAAGGTTTCAGAAGACTTCTGATTTCGTGTTTTGCAGTTGGCTTAGAGGGTAATGAAGATTTTATTTGATTCCCGTGGAATCTTAGAGATAAAGTTTTCTTAGCGGAAAGTCAGCTTTGAGAAAGTATAAGCATTCGTTTTTGACGTTAATTCATTATGTGTAATCTGCAGTGTAATGCTAGGATTAAAAAGATGTCTGTCAAATGAGTTAATCTTTATAAATAAATCTTTTTTCTCTTATCTATCCTAGAAGACTATCCAGATAAAAACTGAAACGCAAAATTTTTGTTTCTTGTTAGTGGAAAGATGTACCAACTGAAGTTGTTTTTAAACAGTTTGTTTCTAAGATATACCAACAACTTGTTTCTAAGTGAAATAATAAAAAGGAACACGCGATCGTAAAACCATTGTATGATGCTGTTTATAGTATAGTAGATTTGTAAAATATAAATTCCTTTTTTTCTTATAGAAGTAATTCTTGCAATGTACATTCTATAATAAAAATAAATTCCACGAAGTCATTTGTAATTTTATAAGTTCGGAAATTATATTTTTGCAATGAAGAAATATTATTTTTTGCATACAGCCTTCAACAACATAAACATGTATGATGCCATTTATTGAGTAGTAATTTTATAAAAAAGTAAATTAGTAAATTTACACGAAGTATGTTGAAATTGCAATGTATATTGGAATTGCAATAGACTAAAATGAATACTAGGTATAATATTATAGTTCGCTTAGATATTTGAAGTTATAACCATAAAAAATTGCAGAGAAAAATTAATAGGTTTTAATTGAGGAATAATTAAAAATAAATAACTGTTATAAAATTGCCTACTTTTAATAATTAAACAAACCATTTAGAGAGATTATATTGGAATTTCACTATAATTGAAGTTGCAGTGTGTATTGGAATTGCAAAAGACTAAAATGAAAATGGAACATAATATTACTGTTCGCAATAGATATTTGAAATAGCAACCATGTTATTTTGATGTTATTTATAGTTCAAAAAGTTTGCATAAAAATTAATAGCTTATAACGGAAGAATAATTAAAAAATAAATAAATGACTATTATAGAATTATTCTGAATAATTAAACATTTTGAAGGAAATAAAAAGTTGTATTATAAACAAATTAATTTATTCGAATGTCTGAACAAATATTATGTTATAAATTTCTAATTATTCATTCTTTCTGTACATTTCAGTTCTCTTTAAAAGCTAAGTAAGTGCTCATGATGAAATAAAAAGTGAATAAATCGTTTGCAATAACGTAATAAACGTCTAAATAAAAATAATTAAACAAATCATTTGAAAATTAACTGTAAATTCTTCAATCTTCTAAATAAATCATTTCAGTGTTGACTTATAAAATCCTAATTCCTTATATTTGTTAGTGGTATTCTTAATTATCCTGGACAGTTACATAAATCATTCAGCAACATTAAAATATCAGCTATGTTAGGATATATTTTCAATAATCAAATTCAATCGCTAATTTTATGAAATATTTTTAATGTTGCCTCACTCATCAGCATTTTAGATTCTAAGACGTTTTACATATGAAATCTTAGGGTCTTGATAGCGAAAGCAGAATTTTTAGAGCATTATTTCTATATTTTTTATTTTCGAATTAAAATTATGAAATAACAATAGAAACTTTTATGTACTTATGTTTTTTAAAATGTTATGAAAGTAGCGTATTTCTTACATTTTTAAAACAAAAAAATTGCAAATTATGTGCAGCAATTATAATGAAAATTCTTTTATTGTTTTATATAACTCTGTTAAAATTCATAAAGCAATTAAAAATTTTTGAAACAAAAGCTTAATTTGTACATCTAAAACTTAATAAATAATTCTTTATTCATTTATCATTAAATATTCATTAATAGTAATTAATCATACTGAATAAGCAAAAAGTATAATAATTCCCTAACTCTATCGAATTTGAAAATAATTCTCTTTAACAAACACCGCCCGAACATGCAAGCGCATTGAAAACAAGAATAAAAACAGGCCGCTTTACTAAGCGAGTTGTAATGTTTTATTCCACGTAGAAATTTTGTAGGCAACATTCACAATGGCGAACTACTGAGACCTTCGAAGGTTTGCTGTCCCTTTCTTTTACATTAATCTAAAGTTTAGGAGAGAATCGAGAGGAGTACAGTCTGTTTTATAACATTTTTAGTCATAAATATTGTTTTAGAACCATAAAGATTTTGTTTGTGTAATAAGAAATCTGCTCTACATTTAAAAATTCATTTGTATAATCTTATTTCATAATTTCGAGATTCCAGAATATGATGGTTATTTACGCTTAGTAATCAATAGTGAGTTATTATTTAAAGATACAAACTCATAAATGTACATTATATGACTTAAAAACTGTATAAGTATTAAATAGATGACAAATATAATAACATATTAACAAATATTCGTCATAATTTTTGCAGAATTAAATTGTAAAATTACATCGAAAAATTATGCATTTAAATTTCTGTTATAATGACTAAGACAGAATTTTACCTTTATTTGAAATTAAATTATCTATAATAAGTTTCCTAATTCCATTATAAGTTTTATTTGTCTTTTTTTTCTTTTGGCAACAGATACACTTAGAGAATCATTTATCAGTCTAGATATTATCATTTTAAAAGAAAAAATATTTCAAAAATATCAAATTTACCCATTTATAATTGTTAATAAAATAATATTATTTATTCACATACGAATAAAATACATATTAACCGAAAGTAATATTTGTGTTTTCCTCATGTATTATAAAATATTCTATTATGTTTATGTTGCATAACAATGGACAAATACAAGAAAATAATTAAAAAAACACCATTATTTCGTTTAATCTCAGTGACATTTGTTTCATTTTTGTAAGCTATTTTTATTTCATTCTTCACTACATTTTATAAATGTTAAATAAATAATGTTCAAAAGAGTATACCTTCATAAACTTGACGACAGAAAACGACCAAATAAAAACATTAATTGGAAATTCTAGACTAACATTATTTCGATTTAAAATAGATGAAGTGAATAAAGAGTACAAAATTATTTTTATGGTATTTTGCATGCAATTTAATTAGATTGCATATTTTTATTCTAAACAAACATAAAATTTTGAATAAGCCTTTTAATTCAACTTTTGAAATAACAGCGCATTACAAGAATTTTATTTTCGAATTTTGTATTGTTATTACAATTCAGATAGAATCTTTAATAGATTTTGAAAGTCCATTTTTATTTACTTGGAATTGTTTTGTTTGAAATGAGATTTAATGAAAACATATCTTTCGAACTGACGGAAATAATTTGTTTCCCAAATTGATTTTAATATTTCATTTTTAATTTTAATAAATGTGAAATGAAAAGGAAAAATTATTCCTTTTGAAAGTCTTTATTTATGAAGTCTTTGTGAAAAATTAAATCTCAATTTGAATCAAAGCTTTTTAACTTTTTTATCAATTGTTTTCAAGGGCAGAAAAAGAAAATTAATTATGTGTATTTTTCTCTGAAATCACAACCTTATGATTGTTGAGATACTTTTTCATGTTAAGACATTTATGAACGTAATTCAATAATCTGATGTTCTTAAAGATATAAATTTCTGAAATAAGAAGCACAATAAGTGCCAACTTAATTAAATTTTGAAAAACTTAATTTTATTTGATAAAAAGTAAAGCATAGTTAGTGACTGAATGTAAATCCAACGTCAGCCTTCATACAATAACAGGCTCAAATAATTTCTATTCAAAAGGTTTAGATCTTCGTAAAATTTGTGCTCAAAGTTTTGTGCAATTCTTGTTGCATATGAAATATAATTTCTCTTGTATTTCGTATGCAATGATTATCTGCACAATTATAAAATAATTATCGGCCTAATACAAATATAGAGAGCATAATAGAAAACTAGAAAAAGGCAAAATATTGCAGGTCAATGAAACATGTTTATAAAAGATACAAAAACAGTGGGACTAATATACAGAATAATCCTAATAAAGTATATCAAACTTAGTAAATAGTAATACCATAAGGTTGCAATACAAATAAAGAAGTTATTGATAATACACCTGTATTAATCAAGGAAAGTAGGGAAAACGAAGAAAATGCTCTCTGCAAAATTGATTTTTGAGCTAGAGTACGATATTTATCAGAAATATAATTATCAGGATATAAATGTGAAATTCGGGACGATTTTTTTGAGTTAAATAAAAAACGCAAGAGTTTGGCGTTTCATTTCAATAACTCTTGAGAATATATTATTATATCAAATTAATTTTTGCATTATTTTTAAATCTTAAACATTGTTTCCAATTGATAAAAATTAATTACATTTTTTTTTTCTTAACTTTGATTTAAAAAAAGTTTTTGCACAATTTTTAACAACGGCTTTCATTGTAGCAAGGAATTTAAAAGGTTTTCATTGATTTATTGTGTGATGTTTTACCATTTACGAATGTAAAGGATATAAAACTATGATTATTATATCAGCATTTTACATAAAGAGCCAAAGATATGAATTAAATTACAGCAGAAGTTAAAGTACAATTTGAAATAGACGCTTAAATTTTTAATATCCTTTTTTTTAATCATGGGATTCGATTGAAAAGGTTTCTATACACAATAAACACACCAAGGGAAATTAAATATCATGGAATTAGTGCTGCTCAAATGTGTTCTTTAGAATTATACCATTAAGAGATTCATAAATACCAAAGTATGCAGAAGAGATTTAATTAAATTAAACACAGCTTATAATCCCGACGAGCCAGCTGTTTGCCAAAGAAATCGATTAAAATTCTTCATCTTATAAAGTTTTCGAATTTTTCATTTTCTAAAATGAAAAATCTAGTTCTAATATAAACTTCAAAATAACAAAAATAATCTTTGATCTTGTTGATAATTGATATAGTGAGAATTTTGTTACTTTCTTGTATATGTAGTATAGAGAAACTATTGAAATCATCAATAAATTCGAACTCTAGATTTTGCCGGTTCTCAACATTCTATACCTCCCTGATATCGAAAAACACATTTTTTTTTGGAAATATTTGTCTGTCCATCTGTCATTCTATAACAAAGATAACACAAAAGCGATTTCAGGTAGATGGTTGAAATATGGCATTGCTCTTAATACCAAATTTGCAAAATTCAATGAAACTGTCAATAAAATCTGTTCAAAGGAAATCTATTTGTCCGGTTGTTCAAATACAAGTTAATACAATAACTTCAAAACGAAGAGAGCTAGATAGATAAAATTCGGTACATAGTTTTAACATCCATAATGTAGATACCTGTAATATTTTGAGCGAAATCTATTTACGGGTTGGCTGTCTATAGGTCTGTACTTTTAGAAATAAGTAAAATTCATAAACGCAATGACAAATATATCAAATAAAATACGGAATTTTGTGATTACAAATGCAGTTTTATGCCAATTTTTGATATCAACTAGTTGAGAAAAACCTGTCTAAAATACAAATTCGATTTCTGGATATTATTAATGTATGCCAGGGATTACTCGTCAAATATCACATGATAGATTCAGGAGAAATGTTAAATTAACGACAAAATTTATTATTTCCTACCTATTAAACGTCATTGCCGTGTAAGGTGTTCTTTTCCCTGACAAATTTATTAGAGGGTAAGCGAGAAAGTTTTGGGTATGATCACGTCTGCTAATTTTATCGAGTTTTTATTTCTTCAAGTTTTTAATAAAAATGCAAAATCAAATTAGTCGAAAAGATAAGATTAAAAATTTTCGTAATCTAAGATTTATTAGAGTAAAAATCTTCATTTTATCCTTATCCTTATGAACTGCAGGAAAATGAGCTTTTCTTGAATATCAAATCCCGAATGATACTTCAGACATGGATAGAGACAAAACGAAAACCCATTCTGCGATATATCAGCTCATGGAAAAACTATTTTTGGAGGTGTCTGATAACAGCCCCTCTGTTTTATTTATGCTGCTTTTATGGAATTTTTCCATTTATTTCTTCTCAGTGCCATCCTCCTCACCAGAAAGAAGAAGTTCATTTTTCACACACGCATTCCTCTTTAAAAATATCAAAGTTCAGAAAGCTTTTCAATCTTCTGCTGCAGATTCATTTATAATAAGTTAGGCATGCCGAGTCTCCGAGCTCATCCATGAAACTTAAGACTTTTATTTGAGTCCTTCCTTAGACGGTGGATACTCTTACTGAAATTGGGTGTACCTTAGGTAACGCGAGCAAGAGGTATGATAAATATTGATATTCAATTCCTGTCTTTATGAGAGGAGGGAAACTAATATTTTATTCCGACGATGTGGTATTTAGAAGAATGATGGTGAATCGGCTGGAAATGGCGAATGAAATTTAATTTGTTTCGCACTTTCATCCCGGCTTGGTGCTGAGAACTGGAACAGCAAGGAGAGAATGTGATGAATAAAAAGTAAAATGAGACACAGAAGAGACTTGGTTTTGATAAATGATGTCTAGAATACATCGACACTTTTGCTCATAGGGGAAAGGGAACTATAGTGTTTGATTACTTGAGGGAGCTACATCAAGAGATGAAGATACCTTTTCGAAAAAAGATTTTGGATGCAAAAGAGGTAAATGTCTCGTCTGTTTACCTGAGGGAATGTCTCTCTAGACAAAAATATGTGAACCGTTGCTCAAGTTTCGCCTACAACAAATTTGGTTGGAGCACAGATGAAAGTACTTAAATACGAATGTTCTAGAAAAAGGAACGAGGCCTTTTAGGATATAATAAAATAGCTTCCTAGAAATAATTTTTGTTCCAAGCTTATATGTATTACATTGAATTTTAACCCTTCTTTGCCTGATTTTTTTTCCCTTTTTTGTGAAATAAATCAGGATTGTATAAGTCATGCTCTGAAATAAAGGAAGATATTTAAAAAAATCCTTGTATAAATATATAATATAAAATAATTAAAAAAAACGGTATGATGGACATCAACATGCAAATTTATGTGTTAAGCTCAGTACAAAATCTTCAGTGTCCCTCTCTTCTAAATTCCTCCACTCATTATCACTTTTATTAAAAAAAATCAACACAGATTTGATATGAAAAAATATTCAAGGAATCGCACGTGTCTTTTAACCACAACAAACAGCGGAATGACAAGTTCAAACCCGCTATAATGATTGTGACATTATTTTTTTTCATACCTAAGTTCTTTATTACGCAATAGTCATGCAAAATGTTGCCAGCAACAACCGATTTATAGTACACCTGTTTTGAGTGCAAATTTTTGTTCACTAAATGTTATGTTGGAAATTTCCATCATCGTGCAAAGAAGGGTTAAAAAGCAAATAGTTACCACTGGTTTTACCAATTCTTCTTCAAAGGAAAATTCACAATTGTGCAAAAAATATCAATGTTCCTTGATAAGTTAATTTTTAAGTGCCTTATATAAAAATTAGTTTAATAAAAAAAAATTCCAAACTGAATTTATAAAAATGTTATAGTCTGTAAGAAAGAACTTCCATGCAAATAACAAGAGAGTTTTCATAAAATCCTAAACAATGAAAAAAAATTTTAAATCCCTCTTTATAGCTTATTGTATAAAAAGTTGCTATATTTCTTGTATGCTATTTTTCAGAAATGCGTTTCAACTATTATCTTCAGGGAATTTTATCATATACTAATACTATTTGATTTATTATAATTTTTTTCTCCCAAACTTTTTTTACAACAATATTATAAAACAAAAAAGAGGAGATACGTTTAGTTCTGTGTTATTTGATTCTTTCGGTGAAATATTTTTTATAAATTATTCCCATGTAGCTTGTGTCTTGGGATAAAAAAATTAGTTATAAATATAATTGTATAATTTAATGTTATAAATATAATTGTATAATTTATTTTATCCAATCGATGGCCAATTAAATCTTTTAATTGAGAATTATAATTTATGGAAGTCGTTTCACTGTGAAATTATAGAAATATATATTAATAATAGAGCTTCAATTGTTCGTGATATATATGATAAATGCCAATGAAATAAAAATCCGAAATTCATGAAATAAAGTTGTTTACTTAAAACAAATTTTTTGCTCTCTTCCTTCTTTTTTTTTATGATTATATCACCTGGTAAACTACAGGTGATAGAAATTACCATTACTAAATTATCGACATTTGGTATACTATCTTTACACCAAAACTGTAGATCCCTATCACATTTTGAGTTAAATCTGTTCAGAAGAAGTCCATCCGTCTCTCTGCTGTTAAAATCTAAGTTTGCACAATAATTAAAAACCGAAGGGGGAGAGATGGATAAAATTCGGTACATACATTTAACATTAATACTGTAGACACTTGTCACATTTTGAACCAAATCCAACAGCAGATTGTCTGTAAATGCGATGATTCAATAACGTAACAACAAATAGATCGAATTAGGTATAGGAATTTGTGACTTCAAGTCTGATTTTGCGTCAAATCTTTGTTTCAAAATGGTTAAGAAAAATGTGTATGAAGCACAAATCCGATTTTCGGATACTTTTAACGTTATACCAGGGATTAATTAAATCAAATCGTAAATAGAGGTTTAATGTATTACTAAGCCCTATTCATTTAATCTCTTACAAGTTAAGTAATTACAAGTTAAAAAAATTATTTCCCCAAAACCAACTCTATCCAAACGTTGCTTGTTGAGATCGCTTGCAAATATCCCACGCATCAATACAACTTCAACCCGACCGATAATCCTAACCAAACTAAATGGAATACTATTTTATAGATTTGTCACGTGTTGCCAAACTTTTTTCTGACTTTTCTCATCAAATATTATCGCTCTCGGATCAAAAGATGGACGTCCGACCATTCCTTACTTTTCACTAACCAGTCACGTATTGCGGCTTTATTGATTGCTCGGAGATAAGTTTACCGGTTAGCAGTAGAAGCCAAAATCTATCTCTCTCGCATTTCACGTCCAACTCCCATTTGTTATTAAGTGAATTTAAAATAGAAGCGAAACTATATTTCATTTCCTTTTCCTCTTAGCGTTGAAAGATTAAAGGGAACATGTAGGTAAGCTAATATTTCGTGTATCATTTCAAGTAATAAAACTAATTTAATGCAGAGGAGGTATCGGATTATATGGAATTGAAAGGATATGTAGAATCAAATTTGAAAATTAAGTGCTATGCAGTTTGATTTTCATATAAAGAGTTCATTCATAGATTGATTTATTAGCTTTATTAAGGGGAAAACACGGTTTGATTTATGCAATTTAGATTAGAAGGCTTCAATCTCGATGTAGCTTTGCAAATTTCCATTTTGTTGCTATTATTCTTCGGGTTAGAGTAATACATTCTTGCATTTTATTCTTGCGATACTAGATTTTCTGTATTATTTTTTTTTCAGTGAAGACATATTTTAATTCCTTATTTCTATTTAATATAAACTAGAATTATTTTGATTTTTTTAATGTATATACCCATTTTTTTCAATGAAAACATATTTCCTCATTCTTGTTGAATATCACTTACAAATAAATCATTGTTATTAATTTACACATTAAATTTTTAATGGGTGTATAAAAAATTTTTTCAGTGAAGACATATTTTGTTTTCACTTTCTTCCTGAATATCAAGTAGAAATATTTTGACTTTTTAATGAATATACTAAATTTTTTCAGAGAAGATATATTTTAATTCAATTTTCCAATTGAATATTAACTAAAAAAATTTTTTTCATTGAAGACATATTGTAATTACACATTCCCGTTGAATATCAACTAGAATAATTTTGACTGTTTAATTTATGTACTAATTTTTTTCGACATTTTAATTCTTCTTTCATGTTAAATATCAACTAGAATTATTTGGACTTTTTGATGTATGTATTAAATTTTTTCAGTGAAGACATATTTTAATTCTACTTTTCTATTGAATATCAATTAGAAACATTTTGACTTTTTAATGTATGCATTACATTTTTTCAGTGATGGTATATTTTAATTCTACTCTCTTATTGAATATAAACTAGAAATATTTTGATTTTTTTATGCTCTATAAAACCTGCTGATTTATAGTAGTATTTCTCATGTTTCATTGCATTTAAATCTCTTATGCATACTCTGAAGTACATGTTCTTAAAACAAAATGTTTTTAAACATCAAATTTTATTGAAGCAGTGTTATTTAAATAGCCTTAAACCTATTCTTTGTATTACATTATTGAACCTTCCTAAAAGTGCGGAGTACTATGACATTCTAGTGCAATAAGAAACGGGCATAATAGTCAGGATCATACGTTACTCCGTCTGCATTTTATTTTTCGAGGCTCGTGGTCACAAATATGCAGCAAGTCAAATAAAGGCCTGAAAAATTGATTATAATTAGTATGAGGGGTTTCTCCAACGCTTTCTCGCATATTGTCTAATAAATGTACTTTGTGGTATTAACCACATACCACTGGCGGACAGTAGTCACGAAAAACTCTATTAGAATGCGATCTTCGGCGATTCATCGCTGAGATGCGGTTTACACATATGTTCTAGAAAACTGAATACGCATTTTTTATGCTTTTTTTCTGACAGATTGAAACCAAACAGACAGACGAATTTTGAAGTAGAATTACAATCTTAATCGCAAAAGCGTAAAACAAGTTGATCATAGTAATTGCGTTTTTTTTTTTTTTTTTTGAGTCGTTGTTTTTATATGCTTGTGAAAAAACAGATAGATAAATGGTCAACTCCTTGACAGATTTGGTTCCAAATTTGACTCATATCTTTAGATGTTAAATCTGTGTGCTAAATCTTATCCATCTTGCTCTCTTTATTTTATAATTGCTGTATTAATTTTTAAAGGATAGTCAGACAGACAGCCATTTCGAGACATTGTAGGAAAGAATTCCGTTGAAAATATAGTACAAAATCTTTAAATTTAGTGTAAAGAAAACACAAACCAAACATCGCATTCATACAGGACATTTTGCTATTTATCTTGTTAACGGACAGATATAAAAGCTAAAGCGTGTTTTCTAAACTGTAGGAGGTTTGAAACGAAGAGATGCGTCAAAATCTCAATTACGAATTCTTTCATGATCCACAATACTTTCTCTTTGTTTACATCGAAAACAATGAAGTAAAAATTAATTAAATGCAAGGAACATCTTGTAAATTACTAGTCCATTTTTTTCCTTGTAACCTCTAAATCGATCTTGGATTTTTATAAAAAGTATTTACACTTCATAAAAATGCAAATTTTTACCTTTTTAATTAGTGTTTTTTCTGATGATGTAACTTTACTATTCTGTCTTTTATCACTTTCCTGATAAAAATACATCATGATAATTAAGAAGAATAGTAATTTGCTAGACATCTGTTTACGTCTTTAATCAGGAGAGAGGCGGAATTCCTCATTTCCCTGATGCATTTAAGCCAATAAGACAGTAATTTAAGGTACATTAAGGAAAATGATTAAAGTCTCTTACGACAAAGCTGTTTATGCCTCTTAGAATCGTCTGAATAGGGTGTTAATTCTAAGGTATACTAGGATCACCTATTGTTTGTTCTTGTTTGAATTGTCCCTCATTGTTTTGGTATAAAATTCGATAGAAAATAATTAAAGACTAGAAATGAGATTTATATAGTCAGTTGTTGTATAACAAGCAAACAGATATTGTATTTTTGATTTGAATGCTGAATAATGTGTTGTTAAGAATAAATAAAAATGGGCACAAAATCAAGAAATTTTAGATACTGAAGCTACAGTTGTTGTTATTAATTTATTGTAAGTAATAATAAAAAAGCAAAAAAGATTTATCAATTTATTATATTGATCGGTTTTATCAATAATTACTGGTTAATAGTATATAAAATCATCCAACGTCGTCTGTAACTCTGGATAGAATGAATAATATCGTCCTTTTCCTTTCTGGAAGTTAAAATCTCTATTTCAGTTTCGTCCTCAAAAACTACAGACAGTTTCTATTTATATTTAAATTAACTAATTTATTGGTATAATGCATAAAATTATACATAAACAAAAATAGGTTATGGTATCATAAATATTAAATCTTATTTACATTCTTTTATTCTGTATTATTTTAAAGTTCAATGAGTTGATATTTTCCATTTTTATTAATCGTTATGTTCTGACTTAAGGGTCGATTAGAGGTTGTTATTATTATTATTTTTCCAACATTTTTTTAACTTTATATTCAGCATAGCTTTTTTTAATATGCAATAATTCTTTGGTTTCAACGAATAGTAGTGATTATTTTTTTATATAAATGTGAGTGAAAATTATGGACAGAGCAGAAGAAAGTTGCTTATATCAAAAGTTTTGTGCTTGCAATTACGGACATATAATGCTGCTTTATATTTACATATAAGGGACAATCTTTTTTTTCTTCTTAGGCACTTGGCTATTATGTTAATATGCAATGATCGGATCTTAGATATCATTTACACAGTCAACAGATTAAAAGTCCATTTAGACGGGCACACCTTCTAGGTGATATGAATAACCGATTAATCATTGTATTTGTAAACTGATTGACTGTAACAATCATGTGTCAATGCATCAATATCACGTATCAATTTGAATGAATATATAATTTTAATAAATCTATTTATAAAACTATATTCGCATAATATTTGTTTTATCCAGTCAATTTAATATACCATATATGAACCTTATCAAAATTGGGTTATGATATTGTAGTGGTTCAAATTAGTGAAATATTGAGAAAGCAATCTAGCAATAACTGAAAATAATTCAGCAATCTAGCTTTGATTTTGAAATTTGAGCTTTCCTTAACATATTGAAAAAATTATGTATTAATTTTTTGTATTACTTTAAAAAACAGATTTTTTAATGAAGATAATGGTATTTGATAATGTTGGTAATTTCATTTCTCTACGGCTCTTTTCTGCTTCAAGGCTGAAGGATTGAATTTTTGTGACTTTATTACTACATTTCATAAACATTTGTTAATTTTCATACTCTTTTTCAAATGTTTCGCAGTCTTTTATTTCCTTCTTATTTTTTTAGCAATACATATTTGTTTTGAAAGCGCACCTTTTGTGTATACGAAGAATTGTTCCATAAAATAAATCGAATATGCAGTGTCTTCTAACGCATTCTTGACAAGACAATATTGCCAAGTAATATTGCTTCATTGGTAACTTTACAAAGACGTTCTGAGTTATTGATAGTCTATGGTTACATGAAGGTTAGAAAAATGTGCGAGACTTGCTCTAGGGTCGACACGCTGCTTAACAGCAGAGTATTAATAGCAATATGGACAAATTGACCTCCGTTTTTAACAAGGCAATGCCATTATTTTTTTCATATTACGAATTGTTGCATCTCAAATTTTCCTGATAAACCGAATTCGTCATTTTGTTTCTCAGAAGAACATAGTTTTTGCACTTACAGACTACAATACATTTGTCATTACGAAAATAACTCTGTAACAAACCGAAAAGAGTGACGCCGGAATATAATTAGTATATTTTATCAGTATTTCATCCTAACGGAGGGCACCTCATATACGAGGATGAGAAGCTCCTGGTGTGGTGGTTGGTTTCCGCAAGCCTGGTGTAGATAAGGATGGTATAGAGTGACTATAGTTGAACAATTTGACGTGTCTCTTACTGGAAAGATTTTGACGCGACTGGTGATGACCCTTAGGATTCACCTCGTTTCCCATCAATGCTGTTGTTTCGGTACGGTCATTCAGATCGGGATGGTCGCACTAGTATATTTGTGATTATCAACATATGAACTCTATGGGGAGGGGGGGGGGGGCTCAAGTACGGGAATGAGAAGCTGCTGGAATGATGGCTGATTTTTGCCACATTTATAGTTACAGCATTTGCATGATGTGACTACCGTCTACCAATTAAGGTGTGTGCCTCCTACCAGAGAGTTTGTAATATGACCTTTAATGACTTTTAGGATTCAGCCTTAGTTCCTTCCGATACTGTAGCGACGGTCCGGCCATCCTAATTTTTCATTGTGCCTTCGGGTGGGTTTGAATAATCTGCTATGATTATCAATATTTTAGTAAAATATCTTCAAGAAATAAATAATAAAATATAATTCTTTAGGCAATTAATTTTTTTGCCAACTAGAAATATATTCCCATTTCTAAAGAGTTTGTAATTATTTACTGAATCTCGATTAGAGTGGATACATTATGTATTCAAACATCGTAATAGCTTTTTTTATAAATCTGTACGAAAATTTCTTTTATTTAATTGTTTAATAAGTGTAATTAATTCCTTTGATAAAGAATGAATTTCTTTTCAGATGTTATCAAACAGTAGAGAAAATAAAAGTCAATTGATAATAATATTTTTTTAAACATCTTATTTTTTTATATACGAATTATTTATTCCTTAAACCAATTCCAAATTTTATTCTGTTAATTTTCATGTAGTAATTTTACTATTCTTATTTCACCATTGTATTCTAATAATTAGGGATAGTAATTTGGCTGTAGTCTATCTTCTTAAACACCATAAAAGCTGAATATCATATTTCCGTGATGCATTTAAGCCAATAAGGCTGTAATTTAAGGAAAATTACGCACCGCAATTAAAGTCTGTTACGACAAAGACATTAATGCCCTTTAGAACCGTCTGAATAAAGTGTTAATTTTTAGGTTTACTATGATCACTTATTGTTTGTCCTTGTTTGAATTGCCCGTTATAGTGTTGCTAGCAGATTCAATGAGAAATAAGTTTCAAAAGAAACTAGAAATTTTGTCTGTGATGTTAAATATCGAATAAAATATTATTTAGGCAGAATGAAAATTGGCAATTATTTCCCCCTTTGAATATATATTAGTTTCGTTTTAATATAAGAAATAAAATAATTGGGTTTAACGTCTATGGAGTTATATGCAAAAAATTTTGCAGCTCATGCATGTGCAGTTTGTAATTGATAATATATCTGATGATTGACTTGCTTTTGATTCGCACCTACTATCTAATTAATTCACTGACTTCTTCACTTCTACATATATTTTATATTGTGATTATTTGCACATTTTACCTTTTAAAAAACCTTAAATCTTTAATATCTCACATATCTTGCGATAAAAATGCGTAGAAGCTGTCTGATACACTAATTTTCACATTAATTGAGAGCAGTTGTATTCATATCAATTACGTCTGTTACTTTCTTGTATACGTAATAGGGAGAAAGTTTAGTAACCTTTAAAAGATTTGAATACAAGATTTTGATGTATCTCCAGGAATTAGATATCCCTAAGTTCGAAAAACACATTTTTTGGTATTATGTCTGTCCTTCTGTCTGTTTGTGACAAAGATAAACCAAAAACCATTCGAACCAGACAGCATATGTCTGATGAAATTTGGTATATGGGTTTTACAACAAATTTCAAGATTTTTATTAAATTTTGAGTAAAATATGTTCAGAGGAAGTTCGTCTGTCCGATTATAAGTTAACACGATAATTACATAACTAAGTTACCTCTATAGATAAAATTCAGTACACAGATTTAATATCTGTAATCTAAACACTCGTCAAATTTCGAGTCAAAACCAACAAAGGGTTGATTGCCCTGTCAGTCTGTATTTTCAGAAACATGTGAACTCGATAATTCAAAAAATGCATTGACATAAATATATTAAATTAGGAATGGAATTTTGGGATTACTCGTGCAATTTCGGGTTCAAATTTTTGTTTTATTCGGTTGTGAAAAGCCTGTCAAAAACACAAATTCGACTTTTGGTTATACTACGAGGGGGAGTCAAAAAGTAAAAGGACATTTCAGAAATGGTGCATTTATTCTAATACTGAAAAACTACAACATGCATTATTTTTCTGCATAAGCATCTTGGACTTCAATGTACTTTTTTAAAACTTTCTCAAGTTTTTGGATTCTGTTGGGGAAAAAAAGTTTTCCGGTTATATCTGTAACCTGTTTTGCACCACATCAATGACTTCTTCATCGGTTGAAAATCTTCTTCCTGATTCTTAATCCTTTCTTCAATTACCCAAATATATAAAAATCGCTTTGAGCAAGATCTGGACTGTATGGTGGGTGTTCCGGTATTTCGAATCTCAACTCCTTAATAGTTCCGATCGTCCGTTGGGCAGAATGCAGCCGAGCATTATTTTGCTGCAGAATAACAATTTCCATAATTTTCCACTACATTTGGATCTGATACGCTTGCATTAGACGAATAATTGAATCAGGTATAACATCTTCCACAAACAAAAAGCGAATCACTTCCCTCACTTCTTCCCTGGTGAAGGACAACAATGGAGTTGCCATATTTAACGGTCTGCTACACTGCAACGACTAAAACGGAAATAAGAGTGACATGTTGCATAGAAGTGTTGCAAGGTATAATAATTCAGTGATCCAGTGTTACCAAACCCCCAAAAATGAATCTGCAAAAGTCCATTTACTTTTTGACTTAATCCCCAGGAGGAGCGCATAAAAATGAGGATGAGATGCTTCCGGCATGGTGGTTCGATCTCGCCACCTTGGGGGGTACTTGAAAAAGTGGGGGTCTGGCTCCTCCCATCGATGGTGGGGATACTTCCTTAGGGAAGGGTTGTACCGTGGCAGGTGAGGGCCTTTAGGACTCAACCACAGTTCCCGCCAGTGTTGCTGTTGATTGTCTGGTCATTCAATATTTATTATCCGTGTGCCTTCGGGCTAGTCGGAGAGTCAGTGATATGATTTACCTTTTGATTTACCCTCATAATGACGCATTCAAGAGATTAATCGCCAAATAATTCACAAAGGATGAAACGATAGATTAAGTAAAAATTCTAAATTCAGGTCAAAGATTAATATTTCGTAACTGTCGTATGTCAATGTCATATAAGGCGTTCTCTGGCATGACAGGTTCATTAGAGAATATGGGAATATATTGATTTATTACAAATGCCCAGAAGATTGGCTATGACTCCATTAGATCTCTAGCCTTCCAATATTTCTGAACTTTACGGTTTAAAAACACAAGTGCTGAGCGCTAGTCAAGATGAGTAGCATCAAAATGTTGATGTTGTGAGCACAGAGGACATAAGAGAGAATTACAAAGCCCAAGCCAATACATTTCTTAGAATAGTTAGTTATTTCATAAAATTATTTATCATTTTCTATGAAATAACGGATTTTATGCTTACTAAATAATATATATACATAAAATAACTTTTCCGAAACAGAAAGGGGCATTTTCTCATTCTTTTAAACTAATATAATGTCATAAAATAATTGCTTGCACAATTTTACGGATGTGATTTTGATAACTTTTTCCAACACTTTGACACACTAGCCTTGTTATTTATTACTCTTGTCTAAATTTTATGCATCTTTCTTAAGTTGAAATTCATACCATGATATAACACTAAACAGTTCCACTGCTTTCTCTTGCCTGCTAGTTTTTAAAATGAAATAAAATTTCACAAGCAAACGTTTATTATCCCTCACTTTGCGTCAATAAAATGAAAACTGAAATTTATGTCCCATGCATATAAAACTAGACCTTACCTTTAATGCCAAACTTTCAGATAAGTTGCTCGCGAAACGTTCTGTCCTATGAAAAATTCATCGTTCGACAGGGGTGTACACGCGAAAGAGTAAAATATTATTAGATAAGTGAAACCGAAGTATGATATCTTGTGGTTCTAGTCGTTATTTTAATACATTTTTCACGGAGTGAAATTTATTGCTACATAGTTTGAACAAAAACTATTAAAGTTATACAGCAAACTATTAATAAACAAGAATTTATTTTTCTCCATCAAATTTCAGTATTTTATTGCATTATTAGCTGTTTTAGGTTACTAAATATCGAATCATAAATACTGGTTCTATTTAATTTATATTAAATATTTTATGTATAGCTTGAAAAATCTTTTAATAGCAATCTTTCTCATTTATTTTCAGAACAGGTCTTCTAAAACTATAGCGGTTACATAACTCTACTACCTTCTCTTTTGATACAACAGATGGCGTTACGTTATTAATACCAATGTATATTTCCCATGATCCTTCTGGGGGGATCATTATTAGATTGCATTCTAAGTGAATAACTTATATTCTTCGTGTTCGTGTTTGTTTTGGCTTGTGAAATGGGGAACATAGAAAATAATTAAATAACTGGTCATGAAACAACTCGTCTATTACTTTCATCTATCTCATAAGGAAGTTATAAAAAATACATCCCTCTACAAAACAGTAAATTCTAAGAGACATTGAAACCATGTTATTTTAATAACCTTACACCATTTTTGTTTATTGTGTACACGAACATACCTAATTTAGCTCAGTATAATGACTTCATGCTGCCATTACATACTTAAGAGCCTTAATAATCTATGTCAACGTTGTCTTCTTCGAAAATCTCATTTCACATTCTGATTTCTCATAAAAACTGCAGAGAGAATGAGAGAATTTTTCCTCCTTAGCTCTCAATAATGTAAGAATATCACAAGATTTAAATATTTGATGGAACAATGAAAATGCGTTGTGTTTAATTGCAATTATGAAATCTATTGTTGAATAATGTAAGAATATCACAAGATTTAAATATTTGATGGAACAATGAAAATGCTTTGTGTTTAATTGCAATTATGAAATCTATTGTTGAAAATTCTGCAAAAAATCTTGAAAATTCAGAAAAAATTTGCATGATATCTAAACTGATATCAGTAAAAAGAGGTAATTTTTTTTAAAACGGTGTACATGGTATAAAAATTATGTTTATGCTATAATAATTTTCGAAAATGTTTTTAAAAATTTCTTTTAAGAGCAATTTTTTATTCACTAAACTATATCACTGCTAGATTTGTTAGTCTTAGATAATTGGCTAAAACGCTCCTTCCTATGATCGAAAAATACACAGACTGAAAGATACAGTCATCCCCCTTTATTAGTAGTATAAATTATTATCGTATTTCATAAAAGTATTAGTCGCTCCGAAACGACTTATATATTTTCCAATCTTGACTGTTTGTCCAAAGAATAAAAAATGTGAGAGTTGTTTAAGTTTGGATCAAAATATCTTACATTCAAATTTTTTTAATTATTAAACCATGTAAAAGATATTGTTTAAAATGATTCAATAAATATTTTTTGGACAATGTTGGCGCCAATAAGTCAGCAGAACGCTCCACCTACTAATTTTGTAGTGAAATGATATAACCCTTTTTTAGTGTCTATGGATATCACAGAGAATTACAGCAATGATGATACATTCCAAAAGTTTGTGTTTCATTCATATATGACTGAGTTTTTTAAAGAACTGAGCTATCGTGGGCCAAAACATGGTTCAGTTCACCTCAGACGACTATGCATCTATTGTATAGTGATTCATTATTTGAAATATGTGATTTATAGTGGAGATATCGTAAATGCTGACGAACTGTGTGCGAAAATACAAAGAATGAGAACTGTGTTGTGGATAACTGGTCTCGAGTGAAAGCAGTCCCAGGAAAGAGGTATGGGCAATATTATCCTTTGAGTTGTTAACTAATTAATTTCCTGAGATGAAATTAGTTTTGCTTTTGATGAGTCATAATTAATTTCCCGAGACGAAGTTAATTTTGTTTTAATGCGTTTGGAATAAAATTGTGATAATATATTTAATATTTAAAATGGCGAGTTGGGCAAAATTAAAGGAAGATGAATTAAAACTCGTTGCCGAGGAAATAGGTTTGGTTGTTGCAGAAGGCTTGAAAAAGAGTGAAATAAAGCGTTTAATTGAGGAAAGTGATGTGTTCAAAAATGACAAAGTTGTTAAAGATGCTGTAGATCGAGTAATAGGGAATAGAAACCAAAAATCCGACCAGGATAGTGAAATAGAACTAGAGTGTCTTTGATTAAAGAGAACTAAAATAGAATTGCAATTAGCGCAATGAAGGGCTAATGAAAATAGTACTCAGAATTCCGTTAATATAGAGTGTAAAACAGAACCAATAGAGTCACTGAATAGCTTGTTAAAGTCTGTGAGAAAATTATGTATTAAACCACCGAGCAAAGCTCAGGAGTTTTCTTTTTTACTTCGTTAAAGAAAGCATTTAGTACTAAAAAGGTACCCGAGAAGTTTAAAGCAGAGATTTTATTAAATTTATTAGGGTAAAGAACTTACAATATCCTAACATATTGCTGAGAAACATTTAAATAATTATGAAGAAGTTAAATCAATTGTACTAAGAGAATTCAAGCCAACACAACAATTTTAGAAATGCTTCTAGAGATAACGAAACTCATGTGGAATTCGCGTCACGCTTAATGACGAGTTTTGAATATTATTTAAAATTACGGGGTGTGGCAGATTTCGATACCCTAAAACAATTGATAGTTTCGGATAAATTATTCCAAAAGCTGGACAAAGAAACAGCAACTCATATCAATATTAGTCAAAATCAAAAGTGGTTTACACTTCTCGAGTTAGGGAAAGAATGTGATCAGTATTTTGCTTCCAGAGGCAAAATCATAAATGAGACGAGAAAAGGTCAGAATTATAGCAACGAATTTAAACCGACATCAAAAGTATTTTTCAGTGAAGCAAAAAATAAAAATTGCGATTTATGTCTAAAAAGCGAGAATCATCCTTGAACGCGTAGAGGTAGTAAAGAATAAAAACGCTTGCTTTAAATGTTTATCGCCTAATTGCAGCGTTAAAAAGTGTTCGTATAAAATTTGTTTCTGTAGCAAAGTTCACAATAAATTAATACACTTGTCGAAAGAAGCAAAAAAATGTTTCGTCTTCGAATTTGAAAACAGCTGAAGTCATAAGTAATTCGCAATCGGAGGGGAAAAATACAGATCAAGATTCGGTTTCCCCCAATGAGTGGAGTACGTTTTTCGTTGCAGCAAATCTAATCGTAAATAAAAATGTAGTTTTGTTTAATAAAGGATGTTCGCAATGGCAGAAAGTAAGGTGCCTTTTAGATAACGGCTCACAGTATTGCCTCATGAGTCAGAATTGTATGCTGAGGCCAGAATTCCAAAGTGAAAAAATAAATCAATGTATTTCCTATATTAATAATGCCTCGCTGGTAGATAATCGCAGAGTTACAGCAACCGTGGCAAATAAAAATAAAAGTTTCAAAAGAAATATTTTGATGTTAGTGGTATCAAAAATAACAGATTTTATACAAAATAAGATGATAGATATGCGTGCACAGATTCCAGAATCAGTTGACCTCGCGGGTCCTAATTTTAATATTCCTGGCAAAATAGATATTTTAATTGGAGCTAAATATTTTTATGAAATAATAAAGCCGGGAAAATTTAATTCTAAAAGTGAGAATTTAACGTTACAGGACTCTGTATTTGGGTATATTATGCGAGGTAGCGTTTCGAGTTCAGTTAAATTAAATTCTAACCATTTCGGTTTAATATGTGGAGCAGAAGAATTAAATTCAAACTTAAGAAAATTTTGGGAGATTGAAGAAATAGGTAATGAATTACCTAAATGTAAAGAGAATGCTTTTTGTGAGGAACATTATGTACGAACACATAGATGAGATGAAACCGTAAAATATACTGTGGAGTTGCCATTTAAAGAGCACTGGTCATGTCTAGGGAATTCAAGGGATATTGCTTTAAAACGACTCAAATCGCTGTGGTCTCCCCTGTCTAGAAACCAAAAATATATGCACCTATATTCTGACTTTCTGAAGGAATATGAGGAGTTAGGCGACATGAACGAGATACAAGATGAAAGTGTTGAATCTGAAGTGACATATTATATGCCTCATCATGGTATCTATAGGCCTCAAAAAAGCACAACTAAACTACGTACCGTGTTTAATGCGTCCACCTTGTTTAATGCGTCCACCTTGGAAAATCACTGAACTCAATTCATATAACGGCGGAGCGATTCAAGACTATGTATTTACATTGCTAATTAGATTCAGAAAGCATATATCTGCATTTACTGCCGATATTCGTCATATATACCGTATGATTAATATAATTGAGAGTCAAAGAAATTTCTAAAGACTTTTATAGAAAGATGGAGCTAATGAACCCGTTAAAATGTATCAGCTAAATACGGTTACCTACGGAATGGTCAGAGCTCCGAATCTAGCCATGCGAACACTCAAACAAATTTACATCGACGAGGGAACAAGCTTTCCAAGTGCTGCATCAGTATGTCGTGACTTTTATATGGACGACGTTTTAAGTGCAGCGTGTACATCGGAAAAGACAAAAACTTTGCAACATCAACTTGCTGACATTCTAAAAACCGCCCAGATGTCACTGGTTTGGGAATACTTCTGAGCTTATTCCAGCTACGGAGAAAGAGTATGAATTCTCATCTACGGATGAAATTAAGACTTAAGTCAGTTTTAGCCTTCCAGGCAATCCCTATTTTACCTTTAAAGTAGATATACAGCAAAATGTCCAACCTACCAATAAGTCGGTTTTATCCATTATCGCCAGACTTTTCGATCCACTTGCGTTATTTGGGCAGTGACCACTAAGGCAAAATTCTTCATGCAACAATTGTGGTTGCTCAAGATTGATTGGGGGGAAATGCTTCCCGC
The DNA here is from genome assembly GCA_026543865.1 of Argiope aurantia. Taxonomy (NCBI): domain Eukaryota; kingdom Metazoa; phylum Arthropoda; class Arachnida; order Araneae; family Araneidae; genus Argiope; species Argiope aurantia. Next base: position 189,288 of record JAPMOR010005925.1, read on the forward strand.
GAAAGAAGCTGGTGAATGGCGAGAGTTTGTAACATCTTTAACAAACTTAAACGACATTAACATCGAAAGATGTATTGTTATTCCAAACGCGGAAGTAACTGTTCTTCATAGATTCTCTGAAAAGGCGTATGGTGCTGCAATCTACGCCAAGTCAATTCAGTGGGTGATGTGAAAGTGAAGCTAGTTGCGAGTAAATCTCGTGTGTCACCAATCAAACTGGCAACTATACCTCGTTTAGAGTTATGCAGTGCCGTTCTACTCCCCAAATTGACGCATAAGGCAAAAAATACATTAAAAATAGATATTACATCAGTCTTTTGTAATTCGGATTCTACAATCGTGCTTTCGTGGAAGAGAAAAAAGTCAGGAGACTTAAAAATATTTGTTGCAAACAGAGTGGCTATTATTCAAAAATCCACACAAATGAATCAGTGGCATCATGTTCCTTCCAAACAAAGACCCACTGACGTCATTTCAAGGGGACTTGATCCAACGAGAATGCAGGAAAATGACTGTGGTGGTTTGGTCCAACCTTTCTCCAAGAACTGGTTGTGAATTTTCCTGGTGATTGCGACGACATCCTCGTTTCATTGGACAATTCTGTGTCGAACATGGACGTTTCTTCTGAGAAACTTTATTTAGCAGAACTCAAAAATCTGACTCATTGCTGTCTAGTTTCAGCTGTGGACTCATCATTTTTAGATAATAAGTGTGTCAAATAAGTTTTATAAAATAATTAAAATCTTAGCCTTTGTTTTCAGATTTATTAATAATTTGAGAAACTCGCTCAAAATGTTAGGTCCTTTAACCACCAAAGAACTGCAGTTGGCCGAGTTAACTTTAGTCAAACTTGTTCAGGAAGCTGCCTTTAATTGTGAAATAAAAGCCCTCGAAAAAGCTGAAAATGTTGACAAGAGTCGGGTAAGTTGCTTGAACCCATTTCTAGACCCAAACGGTGTCTTACGTTTTGGAGGAAGATTAAGTAACTCTGTCATATGATAAAAAGTTTCCCATATAACTTCCAAAGAATCACAAATTCACTTTGTTAGTTATGCAACATTTTCATCTTAAATATTTACATGTTGGTACACAAACATTGTTGGATTTGGTAAAACAGGAATATTGGCCATTATCTGGTAGAAATACAACCAGAAAAATTATTCATGAGTACGTCATTTGTGCTAACGATAAACCTAGATCTGTAACTCAAATTATGGGAAATCTCTCAACCAACCTAGTTATCCTAGTTAAACCTAGTTATCGTTTTACTCATAGACTCTTGTGAGCTTTCCTATATTAAATACAAGAGTCAGAGGAAAGGCAATTATCAAAAATGTTATGTGGCTATTTTCATTTGCTTTGCTACTAAGGCAAACCACTTCGAAATAGTCACTGATTTAACTGCAGAGGCAATGATTGCCACTTAAAGCGCTTTTTCAGCAGAAAAGGTGCTAGTTCCTCTATCTGTTCTGAGAATGCAACTAATTTCAAAGGAGCCAATACAAATTTAAAAAGCTTGCAAAATATGATTAGTAGACCTCCAGAACCACTAGCTATTTACTTAACGTGGAAATTTAGTCCACCAAGGTCACCTAACTTCGATGGCTTATGGAAGGCGGGTGTTAAATCTTTCAAACACCATTTAAAGAGAATTGTTGGTAATGCGCGTTTAACAATGGAACATGACTATTTTTATTCAAATTGTAGGTATTCTAAACAGTTGCCCATTAACACCTTTGTCATCTGATCTAAACAGTTTTGAAATTTTGACCCCAAGCCATTTTTTAATCGGCTGTTCCATAAATAGTATTCCTGATCCAGATTATTCAGAGAGAATCTGGATTTATCTTAATGGTAAAGATTGAGCAAAATGGTCCAAATAATTTGGAAAAAAGGAAATTAGATTACTTAAATAATTTGTAAACTAGACACACATGGCAGTTTGAGAAACAAAATGTGCCAAAACAAAGTGTGCTATGTTTTTTTTTAAAAGATGATAATCTTCCCTCCCTTGCTAGTGGACAATGGGAAGAATATAAGATTTAATTTATGGATCAAACAGCAAAGTCAGAGTAGTATTTTAAAAAAACTCCATAAGGATTCGCAAAAAGAGTAGTTTCATAGATTTGTTTATTATCATGCAAATAAAGTCAATGTTTATCTGGTGTAATGAGTTATTGTATTTAATATTTAAAATGATATATAATGTATATTGAAGTTGTTCATCGTACATATTGCAATATATCATATCTTTTCTTTTCAGAAATGTTTTGCATGCAATGTCCATTTTTATTTTGACATTGTAATATTTTTTGTATTTTATGCAAGATAATTGTTGAAATTTTGCATTATCTAATTAAGTAATGTGTTAATTTTTTATTTCTGTAATGTTGAAATTTTGAAATGATATTTGAAGGGGGCGGAATGTTGGCACCATTAAGTCAGCAGAACACTCCACCTACTAATTTTTGTAGCGACACCAAGTGGTGAAATGATATACCCCTTTTTTAATGTGTGTGTGTGTGTGAATACCACAGAGAGTGTGGTGAAAATTAAAGCAATGGTGATACATTCCACGAGTTTGTGTTTCATTCATAAATGACTGAGTTTTCTAAAAAACTGAGCTATCGTGGGCCAAAAAGAACCAATTTATCTTCAGAAGTATTCTCGATTTAAACTTTCCTGTTTATATATAGCATGATCACTCTAGAACAGCTGTGAATTTAGTGTGTTAAAACTTAACGTGATTTAAAAACTTAAATTGAAGAGAAAAGGTTTTGGGTTTTATCCTCTGGCTGTTGTGAAATCCAAAATTACAAAATAACTCCATGATAGATAATTCTTGAAGAATAAATTGCTTACTGCAATCTTGCCTTTTAGAGATTTTCATTGAATTAAGCTATAAATAAGTACCGATTTACCCAGAAAGTTTCCCTTGAAGATGAATTAACTCAAAATTGAAGATGAATTAAATTAGACTCAAGATACCTCACAGGTGCTTTGATGAACAAACGAAGTCGTGGTTTTCTTTTAAAGCTAATCATTGACTTATGGGGTTGTCGGATTAAACTAAACTGAGTGAAATTATATTAGCTCAGTACTCTAATTTCAAAAGAATATGATCATTTTTCACTTCTGTAGTATTATATTCTAATATGAGTGTCAGTAGTAAAATATTCAGGTATCTAAAGTTGGCTGAAACAATCTTGTTTTTTACCATTTTTGATCAAGCATTCCCTCAATACTTGATCGCTTCATCATTCTATATAGATATTTCACAAATTTAAAGAACAGAAATTGTTGTTATTCTAGTTCAAATCACAAACTTTTGAAAGCCTTTGTTTGAACACAAATTCGGGTATAATATTCAGGGGTTTTTTTCTTTCATCGTAAGAAAGGCATACAAATTATAAATAACTCTAAATAAACATTTTAATAAATAAAATTCATACGCCATCTCATTTTTTCATTCTTTTTATTTTTGTTCCTTATAGAGATTCAAATTACTCAATAGATTTTCTTTAATTTTTTTATATATTCTATTAAGCATTCGGAGACTATCGAAACGTTTAGTAAAATAATTATTTTTTTATTAATAACTAGCCGCCTTTGGTGACCAGCCGGTTCATCAGTATTACCGCTCGCTACAATTTTCAATTAAATATTTTAAGTAACTGGTCTCTTAATAGATTCTCAAACAAAACATTTTTAATCTTCAAATTTTGATAGTCATACCAAACTTATACTGTTGTTTAGATCGTTTCGTTCAATTTACTATATATATTTTGCTAATTTGTTGTCATTTCCGGTAAAACTTCAACTTTAATTTAAAGTGGAAATGACGAAATTGCAATTATTATTAAGATATTTTTTAATAAAACAAAGCGTTTTATTTTTTTGATCATCTTTATTGTTATTTATTTATTATTATTCTTATTGAATATGAATATTGCAAACAGAATCGCTCGGTATTTGAGTCTTATGTGAACTACAAAATATTTTTCATAATTTATGTAATATCTCAAATAATAATTCAATAAAAATTTCTCAGATTCAGCATAAAATTCAGTTTTTAGTTTTGCTTTCAAAAGGATTGAAATGAAATCAATAATAATATTTTGATCCGGCCTATAAATATATTTCAAAAATTATAAAGTCTAAATTTAATGCAGTAAGGTATCATATTCTGAGAAATATTCTAGACACACCAAATTTTAAATAAATGAAGGAATGTTTCTATTTTCCACGATCAACTAAGACTTATTTATGAAATTTTAAATGTTAAAAATTTAGAAAAACTCAACATTTTTATAATTTTAGGCCAATTAAATCTCTTCATAAATCAGTAAGTTTAAGTGATTGATTCAGTTGATTGGAAATTAATTCTTTTTATTTAAAATATTAGTGTTTCAAGAACATTTTGTTATTCGTAATTTCCACAGCAGAAGCTTAATGTAAAATCAAAACTTCGTTATTTATTAGAGCATTTATTGAATCAAGTTACATAAAATATAATCATTTTCCATTTAGATCATTTTAGCAGATCTGTGTTTTACTAAAGGTTTACAAATTAGCTGTGTGACCTTGATTTGAATGGATATCCTGTTCATATTAAACAAAACTTTCCTTAAAATAAAACGGATTTATTGGATTAATAATATAGAGAGTGTAAAAGATCATAAAATAATTTTTCTTGAATTTATTTTTTAGAAAAAATAATATTTAATATTTGTTTAATTTTCAGCACGTCTCTGTAGGAAATGATATTTTTGCAGATTTCATTTCCAAAAAGATTTAATTTATTTTTAGTTGGAGCTTTAATCAATGTGATGGCAACACTTTGAAAGAAGCTAATTTTTTCCCATGAATGCGAAACGTGCTCGTGCAGCTTAAATTTTATTTTTATTTTGTACGAAAAAAATTGTTGAAAAATGTATCTAAAATATTTATTTAAAAATTCATTAAAAATAGAAATTTAATTTTAAGGTTAAAACATCGGTATCATTTAAAAGATAAATTTTTTATCTTTAACTTCATGTAAAAATCTTTTTTGTGCGGTAATATATTCGGAAGTTATAGCAAAAACACGCCAAAATTTCAATTAATTTTTAAATAAATAAAATTCTAATTAAAAATTCGAAAAAGTAATCCCCAGGTGCACATTCCCTGCCTCCAAGGTATACACGTGCCAAATTTGGTAGCTGTAGGTTGAATGGTCTGACCTGTAGAGCGCCAAAACACACACACACACATTGAGCTTTATTAGAAGTATAGATAGATAATTTTATTTCCATTTAACTTGCTCATTATTATAGTTGAAAAATAACAAGATCCAAGATTTGATAATTTAAAGATTTTTGATATAATTCAAGGATGATAGATTTTTAAAAATTGTTATTGTTTTAAAACTATTTTGAGATACTGTATTATATAAAAACTAATTGAAAACATAACGTCAATTGAAATTGAAATTCCCTGTTGAAAAGTGCTATTTTCATATACCATGGTATAAAATATGTATTTAAGTTGCCTTTCACTAAGTTTAAATAAATTTTGAATCATTCTTGAAAAAATACTTTCTAAAAAACAGTTTGATACTTTTTTTAAAGAAAATTCAGTTGTTAAAGTCAGTAGTTTTTCAAGAAACTCTAAGATATTAACAAAATTTTAATGGATTAGAATTTCTTTTTAATTAAATATGAAGTTACAAACACACGTTTTATGCATCATAATATTTTATATAAAAGGAATATTTTAAATTAATTACATTTAAAAAATATTTAAAAAATCATTAGTATTTTGTCGAATGCTAGATTTAAACATTATTTCCTTGCTTGTTATATATGCATAATTTAGCTTCCAACATGTGATTTAATTTGAAGATTTTAACCTTCATTATAAATATTTGTTATAAATGACACAAATTTTGCTCAGAAATTTTGAAGCATAAATATGATTTAATAAAAAAATTTAGACAATTAAATGGATCACTTTTTCGTTAACGAAGAAGCCGAAAATTCTTTCAACCAAAAATACACTAAGTACATCAACTAATTTTCAGTAAACTAATGAAGGTGTCCTTTTCTCAAATATTTGCTTTTTTCCACAAAATGAACATTTCAGACAGTAAAACACAAAAGAGAAATTTAAAAATTGGTGATTTATGCATACGGTTTAAACTCTTTGGGTATGAAACTTCTTAATGTTTGCTTCTTGGTAATACTTGCTTTGAAATTAGTGGTAATATAGAAGCGGCCGTTGTATAGTGGTAGTACAAGCTTTGGCTACTAAAAGTTGTGGATTCGAAATCTTGTTTTGCAATGATTGAGTTCTCTGGTATGATGCATAGCAAATTCTAGTGTTTTTCTGCTGCTGTAGCATAAAAATTTAGCCATAAATGACAATGGGCTGCTGTTTCTGACATAGTTTTCTACCTGGGATTACATCTCAAAATTGCAAGATAGATCCTAAAATTGATCCGAACTTTTTCAATGTTGTATTTTAAGGTAATAAAACTAATTATGCAAACATTTATCCTCATAAAAACTTTTTACGACTTCTATTTATATTGACATAAAACAGATGACAAAATAACTGGAAAGAGATGCGAAATTTGAATATTTATAAATGGCAAGTGGGTCTAAAATTATTCCTTAGAAATATTTGTTGAGCATTAATATTAGAATATTTTTATAGACTTTTTTTTATTTGCCTGACACAAAACCCTCCAAACACAAAGAATAATAATACAAAAATGTATCAAAATATATCAAAAATCGATAAAGAATAATTTTATTTGTGTTGGATAGTTCAAGCATTCATTCAACTTGACTAAGTCACTGTTCACTAAATTTACGTTTATTCTATTTTATTTTTTTGACGCGAATCGTTCAATGTCTCCTCGACAAAAATGTTATATTTCCTGAAAAACACGATAAAGTAAATAAGAAAAATATTAAATTCTAAATAACAGCGTCGGTTTTATTTATTTTTTTCAGGCCCCCCACAAAACTTTTAAAACTCCAAAAAAGGAGCCCAAATGAAAATTTTAGCGCTGCTTTTCTCCTCCATATTTTATTACCACTTTCTTTCTTTTTTTTTTTTTCTATTCTCTGTTCATCTCTTCTTACGTGTCTTTCCCTTTTCTCTCTCTCTCTCCCATCCCCCTAGCAGGATATGGTGTTGCTAGAACAGAATGGGTAAAGGCTTATGAAATAACCGGTTCCTGTCGGTTCTGGTTACGTAAAAGGGTTTCTTCTTTCTCTTGCGTTGCTAAGTTACCGGCAGACGCTAGGGGAAATGACTTCACGTGACTTCCGGTTCCGCTAAATTTCCCTGGGTCAGCACCAAATCATAAATCTCAGCTTGCAGCTCCACATTTTTATTATTTTGGTGTTTGTTTTCACGTGGTGGAATCTTTATGAAAGATTATTGCAGATAAATGCCATGTACAGGTACAAGGGGGTTTGAAAGTTTATAGGTGCTATTGAATAAACAATATTCACTATCTAATGTTGGTTAGTTTTATATTTTATTACCTTGTTTTTCAAATACTTGTATAACAGGCAGTTATTAATTTATGGCATCGAACTGCATTAAAAACTCATTTTTACCATAAAATCACATTTTAAAAATATTTTCACATTCTTTTGTTTTTTATAGTGTTTTATTAATATAATTCTGTTCTTTTGTTATTCCAAAACAGTTTTTATTTTATATCTATTATAAACAGAAGTGAAATTAAAGACATTGCAATCAAATTTAATACTGTTTGCCAACGGATTCTAAGAACCTCCACGCTTTTGATTCGACAAAACGCGATAGGGGTGAAGGAAAAGATGAAAGAAGGAGATGTTTACATTTAACAGTTAAGTAAATTCCGGAAATGCGTTCATCCTTCCTCGTCTCACCCCTTAGTGAGATAGAATCGTCGAAACGCTGTCTTCTTGGGATACTTATACGAACAGTAGCTGCAACTGGAACTGTAAATAGCGCTATAAAAAAACTGTCTTTCTTGTTATTTGTTCTTATCTCTCTTGTCTCAAGTCGGTTTTAAATTTTCTTGTTCACAGACAGACTGATATTATTCTAAAAGTATGTTTTTTCGGATTCAGAGGAGTCTGAAACGTTGAGATTCAATAAAACCTCAAATTTGAAGTTTTAGACCATTACAATACTTACTTTTTGTACTTCACATACAAGACTTAATTTTCTTTCTATACTTCATATGCAAGGAAATAAAAAGAGAACGAAATGGTATCAATACTATCTTTCAAGGGTATTCATAAATGTCATATGATGTCATTTATGTATTAGAAACGAAACTCTTTTAATAGTTTACCATTTTTAACTAAAAATTTAAAATATAATAAAATATAAACTTAAAATTTAGGAAATGTCATATTGAAATATAATAAATTGTAAAAATAAGATACAAAACAAATAATATTTGGATGATCTAAAATAAGCTGGGTATATCGCATGTATAAACCCCTTAGGGATTTTGACAGCTTTTGATGATATAAGCAAATAACAACTCTTAACTTGATATCTATTAAAATTTGATTTCAAACTTTAGTAATAGTAATAATATATTTTAGTAGTAGTAATAATATATTTTTGATTTAGTAGATGATATTTAATAGTAATAATATAATTTAATAGATAAATTATATTATTTAATAAATAAACTTTATTTTTGTATCAATATATCTTACTGTTCTCATATCATTTTTGTAATGAAAGGTAAAAAATTATTGCATTATAAACAACCTTATAAAGACTTTTAACTGAATAAAAATTAATAATTTCTTCTATAATAATACTATTTAGTTATATCCGAGAATACTTTTGGATAAAAAGGATTTTGCTATCTACTGTACAATGAGTACAATTTAGTCAAACTTTTAATTGAATTTAATTTAAGTGCAAATATTAATTTTGCCTTGAATTGGCCTTATATGTAATTTATATATTCAATAGTTTAATTTATTGATGATTGTTATTATCAGAATTATTAATGGAAATGAGTTTTTCATTTTTTTTCAAATATTTATGATACATTGGGGGAAATAATGCTTAATGCACATGAAGGATAATGCCATTTCTTCCATCATCTGGAAGAAACACCTAAAATCAGACAAAGAATTATGAATTTGTAATAAACAATTTGCTATTTTCCGTTAAGAAAGGTCTCAGTTTGAAAAAAATTTCTTCAATTATTAATTTTTTAGAATTTTAAGCATTATTATTCATTAATAAGTTCATTAAGTTCCACTAAATAAAACTAATTTAAACAGAAAAGATCTTTAAAAATTCAAATAACTCTCTATTTTTAATCATTTTTATAAGAATATTTTATATATAACGTTATTAATAAAGTTTATTGTTTAGTTCATTTATAAAATGACTAATTATTTCAGAAATACTACGTGAATTCAGCTTAAATATATAATAAATTCGCGTGTAAATCAGTTATTCTTTAATAATAATAGTTATTATTAAAATTAATTAATGAAGGGCTACTGGATTGTGAAAAATAAACAATTTTATTTTTACAGGTGAGCACAACCAACTTATTTTTATAAATATTTTGTACTTCAATGTTAGAATATTAATTAAACTTAATTAACTTTAAGTAGTTCTGTAAGATATTGTAATAAATGTAATTAAGAAACTGAACATAATTATTAAAATTTATGTAACGCAATTACGATAATTAACCAAATCATGGAAAATAATTACTATCTCTTTTAAATTATAAAATGTTAGAAGTTGAGTTTTATGAAGTAACCTGTTAAACCTTGAAAAAATATGTATTTTATTCTTTAATTATTTTCATTCTGTATTACATGAAACAGTAAATGCAATACTTATTTAACCCGTAACTGGAGACGAAAGTCAAAATGACTCCGCGTTGTTCATTGGCTCTGATTATCATTTTATTTTCCTTGAATAAATTCATTTCCTCAGAATTTTCAAGTTTTTCTTTTAGCTGTATGTTAGTAGAAGTCTGAAGTTTGAACACCTGCGCATAACCGAATTATTCTTTCTCAAAGTTTTCGTTGCTATTTATATAGTCATTAACTCTACGTCTCAGAAACTGTGATTGAAAAAATATATAACTTCCCAGTTAATTTCTACCTATTTCGCATTGCAATCCGCTGCCTTTGTATAGAATAACATAATGTTGTTTAAAAAGAAATGGATAATACTGGCAAAGGAGAGGAAAAAGTACAAGTAGATAGTAAATAGGAATGTTGTTTAGATTTTTCTTATATTACCTTTCCAACCTTTAATATAATAATATTTAACAATTTAATATTGATATTTTTAATGTATTTGGCAATTAGAATGCCCAGAATATATTGCGTTTCTAAAATAAATTCAATGCTGTATGCAAAAGGCCAAAAAAAAGATCATTTTGACTCCATGTCTCTCTGACTGCGTAAGGAAATTAGTGTCTCCAGTTACGGATTAAACACAATTTTATTTATTTATACGTATTTAATAGAGTACAAATGTTTGTTTCTCTTTAATTGCCTTTATACTTTATATAAAAAAATGACAAAGCATTTCCAAGAGGATTTTATATATCAACTGCAATGTATACATAAAATAATTTCACTACACCTCCATTTCTTTTCTCCGAAGATACATCAGTTTCTATTTAGATACCGAGCTTTAACTTTGCTGTCCTTTTTGACGGAACCTTTTGAAATTTTACGAAGACTGCATTTGAGAATCCTGCTAGTTTATTTCATTGCAGTACCTTCAAAGGTAATGCAGGGAAAGCAGCTTCAGTGAATGAACTCAAAGAGCTTGTGCACTAGGTCCGTAAATTTTATTCTTTTTCTTGGAAAATTCCTTTCGTTTTATTACTCAGGCTCTAGAATGCCAGAAAATTTTATTACCTCAGGGAGCCTCGTAATGTTTTTATCCCCCTTCTAAATTACAAATCTCCACAGCTCTTCAGCCCTAAAAATTTATGCACATTCGTTTTTATATACCCGCTTTAGCTCTTTTATTTAAATAACTTTAGTTCCAGCCAGTGAAATAAATGAGTTTAGAATAATAATGAGCAAATTAAATAAACAGAGGACTCGCTCTGGATGCTTTATAGTAAACACAAGAGACATATATCATTGGAACCAGATGACTTTTGAAGTTCGTGATGTCTTCTGCATGAAAATGTTTTGGCGAGCAGAAGTCTTTATAAAGGCTAGTAAAGTTCGATATGAAAAATGAAATTCGGCAGTATAAACAGGTTGAATTTGTTGTTCCTGTTTATGTATTCCTTACCGCAGCAGAAGTTGTTAAAGTATACGATATTTTTTTAACCGTGTTATTATAATGTTCTTGTTTTGGCGAAATTTATTTGAAAACAAGAGAATCATTCTTTTTATTCTCGTGATTTTTTTTAAAACTTATAGCACTAAAATGTTTTATATTATCGTAAAAATGTTTGTAGAAAAATAACTCGATTAACTCGTGCAAAATAGTAGTAAATTGTTCTTCAATTGTAAGGGAAGTTAAACGTTCTCAACAATGAAAATTGCCGAAATTTTATATTTAAATGGTGTAGAAGTTTTAGCGAATAGGTTTAATTTCTGATAGAAAATTTGTAATATATCGAAAGGATTATTTATTTTAATTATTAAACAGTAGAGAAATATTTGTTCCATAAAATATTTGTTTTTTTAATGACAAAATCGGTGTGTGTTGTGATGCGATAATGTTTAAACTTATAACCACAAATATATTTAAAAAAAATTATTATGAGTAAAATCGCTCAAAAATTAGCATAATATATGAACACAGGTTAAATACTTACAATGAGTTATACTAATAATATTTTTTTTAATAAATGTTGTGCAGTTTGAAATTTTTTTTAAAAAATAAGTATTTTACATGATAAATAGCCTCTAACTATTAATACGAAAGATCAGAAAATAAATAAGTAAGTTTAACAGATGCTTAATATTTGCAAATGCTGTTGTATAAAATTTCATATAACTGTAATCGATATCAAATGCATTAAATGAACACCGAAATTTGAAGAAAACATGTTACGAGAACAAAAAATGAAAAAAACTATTTTTCTATAATAGAAGTTCCTGTAAGATATATTTTTAAAGGATAATCCATAAACATTCGACTTTATAAACTATACAAATTATACATTTCTGTAATCTAAAATTTCCCCATTTTATTAAACAAAAATTGAGAATTCAAATTTTTGAAGCTACAAATATTCCCAGTTCACTTAAGGAATTTGTTAAAAATATATTTTTTTATTTTATATCTTTTCATAATTTCTGGTTGATTCTGATCACTTAATGAGATTAAATTGGCAAAATGTAAATATTTTTGCTAATTTAATTTGCAATCATAGTTTGTTTCCGAGATAATTATGAAAAAATCTCATGAAATTTCTTGTCCGAATGCTCCTTTGAACTTCCGATAATTTTATCAGAGTTGAAAATATCTATTATATGCTACTTGAGAATATTTTTTATGAAGCAAATTAATTAATGATAATTTATTTTTGATCGATTGTCGAATTTTTTCTTTAGATTTGGAGCGAGGTAGGTAAATTTCCAGTGAGTGCAGCAAACACATCCCGATATCTAATTACTATTTCTATTTAGAATACTTTCGATAATGTTATGATACTTCTGTATGTTGTTATTTATGGAATGGCCAAATTAGTAAAAACTCTTAATATTCCAGTACTGCATAAAGAAAGTACACTTCCCTGCCATCACACATGCACGTACAAAAAATTATTAATACGATAATGTATTCGTACGGTGCATGCGCCAAATGCCTAATTTTGTAGTCTTAATAAACTTTATGCAATATTTGGCACACAATTACAATTCTACCAAATACGGATTATTATTTAAGCAAAGTATGCAGGGATTAAATCGAACTTTCACAAATGGTGAGGATAATAGTTCAAATAAAAAATGACGAAAGAAGCAAATCTTTATAATATAAAGTTTTTAAAAAAATTGGAATAAAGAAAGATAATCTTGCATTTAATGCGTGGAAAATAAACTTTTTATTAAAATTGAAACATCAGTTTCATCTAAGCTAGTGTTTACGCAAAAAAAAAAAAGATATTCAATAAGAACATCGTATATTTTCAAATAACCAAGAGCACGCCATATATTGGTTGCAGGCTCAAAATGCAACAATGAATTTTTCAAATACATACACATAAAAAATCGGGTTGCAAAATAAATAAATAAATAAAAATAAAGTAAAAAATATATTTAAAAAAATAAAGCCTTAAACTTTTTTGAAGCAACCTATGTAACCCATTTCTTCAGATTACTTATCAAGGCAAAATCTATAGAAGAATCAGATTTATGATCATGGAGGGTGCAGAATCAAATTCTGCATTTTCTATATATTTCCATTTCCAGTTCTTATTTTGCATTTCATTATGATGTCTGAGCAGTTTGCTTTTGATGTTCCTATACGACATCATAATTTTCTTTTGTTTTTTGTTCCAATGCCTCTAACAGATATGGTTTAGTAATCATTATATATATATATACGATGAGAATTCTTACTTTATATAAATGACGTATATTGATAAAATTACCATCAGAAACCACTATATGTATTTGTAACTATACTTTCCATAATTTATAGTATTTATTAAATATCAATGTGACAAATTATTAACAATAATTTCCAAAATTAATTTTAATTTGTAAAGGATAGTTTTACTAACTATATTGCATATTATATAAGAGGCTTTAAAATTTTATTCTTTCGATTTTTTTTGCAACTGCTGGAGGTCGGCTACTTTCCTTGTAGCGAGGATAGATACTTTTTCATAAGCTCATTCCTACTAACTGTGAACCCTGTTATCGTGACGCTGCCATCACAATCAATTCTTCGATGTCTCAAACATACAGTTATAAATGGAGGAATAAACGTACGAATGAAAATATCCAGTGCATAATATAGCACTACTAGAGTCTAGAACACATGAGTTTGAACTAAGACATAAACTGTTTTTTATTTAACTGTATGTAATCAAGCTTTAAATACCAAAGGTCGACTTATAAATAACTGGATTTTTTTTCACCTTAGGAAGCATTAAAACATTTGTAAAATTGTTTTAATCGAACAGATTCCTCATTCGATAATGCAGGAATTGCAGAACATACCGAGAAATTTTCATGATAAATTTCAACAAAAATTTAGTATAAAAAGATTTTAATTTAAGAATTATGAGAAGTCTTCACCAAATCTCAGAATTTGAGAAAATGAAAGCTAAAGCTGTAAAAATAGCATTAAAAGGTACCCTGTAAAAATACAAAATACTGTTAAATTTTGCAGTTACAAATGTATCAATAATATTACACGAATACAAAATGCTGTTATATTTTGCATTTGCGTGATGCTAGTGAATTTGCATTTACACTGGACTGGATGTAAACACTATATAAATGGTTTTATAAAGAAACCCGTTCAGAAATTCAGAATTAAAATAAATGTATTCGATATCTTCGTCAAAAATCGATTTCTAAATTATTGCTATCTTTCTTAAATTTAATCAGTGATAATATGAAATCAAATATAAAATTCCCATTTAAATCATTTAAAATAAAAATATAGAATTGATAACGATATTCATATGTGTATCATTTGAGAACAAGAGACAGATTCGTCATCTTTTTTCTTGACAAAAACTGAATGTGAGAATTTTCTGAGTGTTGTCACGATTCAACAGCATCAATATCTATTTCAAAAAAATATTTATTCTGGTATTATTATATTAAAAAAAATATCCTTTGAATCGGATGTATATTCAACTCGGTACTATGATTCGCGCTTCAGGGAAGTCGATGTCATCTTCAATAAAATCGGACAGGGAAGTCAACAGAAACAGAAATATGTCTCTTTGCCCCATCGAGAAAGACTCAAAATGTCAAAAAAAGGCCCTTTGTATATTCTTTGATCTGAAAAGCTTTTTAAAAAAAATCTGATTGAGATGACACGCTTAAAAGCGGAGCTACAAGCATCTTCGCAGTATTTGCTGATGTTGTACAAAATACGTTTCTTGAAATTTATATAATACTTTCAAAAATAGTTGCTAGGAAGATCTTTGTCAATCTCACATTTCTGCGATTTGTAAATCTCACATTCCTGGGATTTGTGAATTTGTAAATTTACCATTTCTGTGACTAGTGAATTTCACATTTCTGTAATTAGTGAATTTCACATTTCTGTGATTAGTGAATTTCACATTTCTGTCCTTTGTGAATTTCACATTTCTGTGATTTGTACATTTGTGAATCTCACGTTTTTGTGATTTGTACATTTGTGAATCTCACATTACTGTGATTTGTACATTTGTGAATCTCACATTTCTGTGATTTGTACATTTGTGAATCTGTGATAAAAATGGGAAAAATGTAACACGTGAAGTATATTATTCATTTTATGTGAACATTAAGAAACAAGCAATTCCTTCGAAACTGTATCTATTCACAGCACTTATAAGAAATTACTGAATTCATTTATATGATGTAACTAATTGTTTTTGATAATCATCGGAATCGAATAAAATATTATTTTAACTTAATTTCATTTAATTTTTTTAATCTTTTAGCTGTTTATCCAGCGATTTCCGCGGGTTGACAATCATTCAATTTTCTATTGCATCTCGCATTTTTCGCTGTTTAGTGTGTTTATCATACGATTAGAGATTTTTATTATATCATATTATTATCGTGTAACATATAATATCAGTTCACTTTCTTTGAAAAATGTTTGAACTTATTTTCATGCATCGCATCTAAATAGTGATTTTAAAATATTACGCAGTCAGAGGGTTAAAGCATAACTTGGTGTTCTTGCTTAACAAAACTCTTTTAAGAATAATATTGAAATCTGCAAGAAGTGGCGATGACCTGATAAATGTAACTCGTTTTCGGGACCGATGAATTCCAGGTATGAGACCCGATTTTACCTTAAAAACGTTGTGTAAGCGGGTCTAGTTAAATCCTCTCCCTGGTGTTGTGAGGAAGTTTGGAGAGGGTGGGTCCCAACTCAGATGTTGTCCTCGTTATCTAACAGCAATTCAAAATTACGAGGTCCGTCCCAAAACAGCCCCAGTGTTGCTTTAAAACAGGGCGTTAATATAACTAACTTGCAAATTGTAATTTATATTAAAACTTCGTTATTTCTATAGTCTTACATTTTTTCTATTTATTTTTTCAAGATCATTCTTAATGAAATTAAATCTTATAACATCAATATGCCCTTAAAAGTATAATCATGCCAGAATACCGAGTAAGATAATAATGGAATAATTACTGCGTAAGTATTTTCTAATTGGAAATTGTCCTTAGACGTACAGTAACTTTGCTTCTTTATTTCTCATGTGAACTCTTCAGATTATGAACATAATCTTTCTTCCTTAGCTTTTTACTCATAGAAGGAGAATCATGAGATTGTAATGAATGTCCAATAAACAATGAAAAGGATTTGATTTCATTGCAATAATGCAAATCATTCTTGCAAATTAGGCAATATATATACCATAAATAATTTTCTCTTTAACTATTCAATCATCAACAACAGAAACCATTATTTGATTATTATGCAAGTAAATTTTGCTGATAATAAAAATATTTATCTCTTAGCTTCCAATAATAATGACAAAAAAGCAAATTAGAAAATATGTGATGAAACAAAAATAAATAAATAAAATGAAATAATACGAAATTACATTGCAACAATTGAAGAATTCTTACAGCATTATACTAAAAAGTTGAATTAGTGATTATTATTATCAGAAATTTCATGTGAAAATGGTGAATAAATTACATGAAAGCAATATAATTACAAAAAGGATAATAGGGAAAATGATAGAAGAACTTTTATTCAAAAACAAGATCAAAATTCAGTAAATTTTTATCAATTTACCAGAAATATGCCAAGAAAAAAGAACAAGATAGTCGCAAAAGCGTTTCAAAAATATTATTTAAAATATTCTGATTGTTTACTTATATATTTGTTACATTTATCTCAATTAATAAAATTTTAGAAATGCAAAACAGAAAAAAATTTCTGCATAAGAGTTATCTTTTAATCTTGTATTATTTTCATGAAAAACGAATTATAGTTCAAATAAGTTTGAAATAATTTATTGATTTAAATCATAATTTATGAATTAATTTTAGTTGTGAGTTAGCTGTTAAAAATGTAGAAAATAATTTAAATTTCATCAAATATCTCATTTAATGAAAGATATTTCCAAGACATTTTTCGTTAAAACTTGCTTTTGGAATAGATTTGATTTAATGATTTTTTCTTTAAATTTAGTCATGTATAAAAACAGAAATATTTTTTTCATCTTTCAATTTAAAGAGAAAAATAATTTTTAAATACGAAATATAAATTTAAAGGTAGTGTGTCAGAATTAATTTACTAGTTTAAGCATGTAAAAAAAGTAATTTTTGAAGAGAAAAAAAAATCATTTTTTAATTTTTTAATTTATTATTTTTTTAGATTTCACATTCACAGCAAAGCTCATTTTTACATTTTATTTTGATATATTTAACATTTCATCGGACATCCTTCTTTGAATTGAGTGATTAGAAATTTAAAAAAAAATATCCACATTAAAAAAATTACTAAATGTTAACTTTTTATTATTGTTATTTTTTTATAGATAATGTTGCTTTTTTTCAGTTTCTTTTAATTAGAATTTTTATAGTATTTCCTATTAATTTCTTAATAGCTAGAGATGAGAAATTCTTTATATGATTATAAAAAGAGTAATTATGAAAATTAATAATTATATAAGAGCTTAAAATGTGCAATTTTTTTAATGCATGTATTCGAAAATAATCTCACAAAACAATTTGAAATGAATTATTCGGATTTTTGTATTTGAATAGAATGAAAGCATTTGGTAATAAAAAAATACCATATTATTGAAAGCAACAAATAAAACTGTGAATAATCCACACAAAAATAGTTGATTTTCTAGCATTTTAGCTATTTATTATTATGCATTGGATACAAATTTTTATATTAACTCATAATTGCTATGGCATTAAAATATGCACAGAATGTTAACAGCTTTATTTCGTGATAAAAATTTTTTTGTCTCAGTTCTTTGATCTGTTCTTAAAATTTGTCAGAACCTTTTTGATTTCAAATACGATAGATAACTATACTGGAAGTTGAATAAGTGCCTCATGTGGTAATATTTAAAAACTTAAACGTTTTTAATGCGAAATATAAACTATGTTTTTCAATATTTATTTTCTTCAATGCCTCTTAACCTTATAATCGTTGTGTCGGTGTGTCATATGGACATTGAATAATTGCTTCTCAAGATCATAATATAAAATGAAATCATTTTAAAATTCTATAATTCTAAGCAAAATTTGTACATTTTTTACAAGAGAAAAAAAAGCTGTGAATTCTTAATGGAATCACTTTGGCAGCAAACTCCCAAAATGGACGATGTACCAAAAAATTAAACGTTAATGTGCTTTCCTTAAGAAGCAATTTAATAAACCAAAGTATGAAGGTTAACTCTGAACCAAATCTCTATTGTATATTTTTTATTACATTAACTAGAATCCCATTTATCAAACAATTAAATTGAAATTTCAAGTTGCGATATACATTTTAGAAATAAGTATAATTGGTGTTTTCAAAATTTCTTGAATTGATTTTTCTGCTTAAGATAATATAAAAACGACTGATGAATTATTTATTTTGATGAAATATCTGTTTATTTATAAGTGTGAATAAAAAGCCTTGCTTATCAGTTTTAAAACGTTAGCTGCTATATCTACTAATTATAAAGGGAAATGAACGTGTATATCTATTTGGTCATGTGACTTTTGGTACTCGATGAGCAAAACCATTTGAGATAAACCTTTCAGATTGGCGCAAACATACTTTAAAGGCTGGAAATGTGTAATTACATACAATATTAATTTTAATTTATTAATAATTTTCAATATTAAATTTTAAGTTGAAAATTAATTAAGTAAGACTAATTAATCAAGCATTTTAATACGCTAATTTCAAAAGCTATTATAGCACAAATATCCTTTTTGTTCCCTTTTAAGATAACAAAAAAATTTCTTTTCAATGCTTCGATTATTAACGAATTAAAAAAAATCATCAATACTTTCCACTGTTGCAATTTTCATCATTTTACTAATTATTTTATCTCACAATTTTCTTTCGCTGTTGAAAACTAAGGGTGAAATATTCTGTTTATAATCTACGCAATTACATGATGAATGAAGAAGTGAAATTATTCTGTAACCAAATACAAGTTGCAATTGTAAGATTGATTACTTGTATAGATTCATGGGTAATAGCATTATGATGTTATAGGATTTGATCCCATTACAAATATTTAAGTTGACAAAAAACAGAAAAAGTAGAAGAAAAGATGACAATAAAGGTAAGCAAAAACAGTAAAATTAACAAAAAATGTAAAAAAAAAAACTCATTGATTAACGAAACATGGATAGTTCATTCAATGTGGTTTTCTTGTACATCCTAATTTAAAGCTTAAAATTGCAATATTGAAGGAAGCATAAACATTAAGTGATGCATATAGATTGATTTGAATTTAAACACAACCAATAATTTTGAAGGACAAGGACGCCAAAATAGACTAGTCCTTAAAAAATACCGAAATTTTTAGTTCAATAAATTTTCTAGTACTATTTATATTCGCTAATTGTAAAAGCTTCTGAAACTGGATATTAGTATATTTAAAAACGTAAATAATACTTCTGTATACTTTATACATTTTACCTTTACGAAAAATGCAACTAAACTAAAATAAGGTATTATTCCCTGAAAATGATTATTTGTTTACATTCAAAGAAATTGTATATTTTGTTTAATGGTTAAAAATAAAATAAAAATTATAACAAAGCAATTTGGCATCATTTGTGCAGGTTTCATTAGTTTCAATTAAGTATTTCAGCTTACTACAAATTGGATAATTTTCGCAGATTGGCGCTCAGTAATTAGAATATGAATTTAATTATATCCAACCACGCGACTGAAGCAAATCATATTCAGTGTCTGTAATTATACTGTCAAACAGTTTATCTAATTATTTCACTGGCTTTTATAATCTAAATTTTTTGTCTTCAATATGTACATAATAATAATTAACGTGATACGTATTGCATTGTCTTTGGAAGCATTAAATATATCGTGTTTCATTAATATTACTCTCCTATGAACCTAACATTGCATTAATAATACAATGAGAATAAGTTTTTAAAAAGAAGAAAAAAATTATTCCAATACAAAAGCTAATGAAATTACTTTTGGAAGAAAATATTTAATCAAATTACACCCGGATGTAGGATCATCCCGAACTCGAAATTAAATTTGTTTAGTTATTTCAGACCATAATGGTATTAACGAATAAAAAAATTTTCTTTAACTCTCTTGCATTTTCAGAAATCTACTCCAAAATGCAATCAAATACTTGAAGAAGAAGTGAAGAAAAAAACTTCCACGTTCCCCCTGAAAATGTAGTTTCATTTGCATTTGAATAAAAGCCACATTCTGGTACATCCATTCAAAATGAGAGCGAGGAAAAGATGTTGAACAGACAAGAAAATATGCAACATTTTTCTTCATTTTCTGTTACAGAAATGGCAACAGAAAAAAGGGGAGAATGTTGCTGACTAAGTATTATTGCAGCTGCGCGACTTGTATAATGGAGTCAAAATTATCTATGAATTGCAATTACTTGTATCATATTTTATTCAGTTTGGTGGGTTCTTTTGTTCGAAAAATAATCTGAATATTCGAAACTGTGAGAGCGTGATAAAGATGTTTTGAGATCAAATTAATGTATCGAGTTACTTTGAAACTTATTTTCAAATTACGAATAGATTTGAATTAATTATGACCAAGAACACGTGAAACATGTTAGTTGGAATTCGTTTTCAATAACTGTAAGTTTGTTTCAAGTTAAAAAAGAAAACAATTTCGGGAAATTACTTTCTTAATAGTTAAATATTTTGAAAAATTAATTATTTTATGACAGTGATCTTCAACAAACTAGATTGTTTGTTTTTTTGCGATTATTAACTATAGATATTTGATAATACTTTTTACATCAGATAAATTTTAGAATGCATCTCAAAATTAACTGTGCATCCAAAGTATGAATAGTTTAGCTTCAAAATATAAAATGTTTCTGAATATTCATTTGAAAATATATTAAGAATATAGTTATTTGTATTGTATTTTATTCAGTTTGGTGGGATCTTTTATTCGAAAAGTACTTTGAACATTCGCAACTGTGAAAGCGTGATAAAAATGTTTTGAGATCAAATTAATGCATCGAATTACTTTGAAACTTCATTTTCAAATTACAAATAGTTTTGAATTAATTATGATCAAGGATAAACACGTGAAATATCTTATTTGCAATTCGTTTTCAATAACTATGTTTCCAGTTTAAAAAACGAAAACTATTTCGGGAAATTACTTAATGATATTTCTTGATAGTTAAATAGCTTTTGACAAATTAATTACATTTTACATGACAATGATCACCAATAAACTGGAATAAGTTTCTTTGCGATTAGTAATTATAGATATTTGATAATAGTTTTACATCAAATACATTTTAGAAAGAATCGTAAAATTATTTGTGCATCCGAAGTATGAATATTTCAGATTCAAAATGTCAAATATTTCGAATGTTCATTTGTAAATATATTATGAATATAGTTATTTGTATAATATTTTATTTGGTTTGATGGATTTTTTTTTCAGAAAATTACGTTAAACATTCATAAATTAAAAGTCCGTTTATACAGTTTTATAAAATGATGAATTTGTAAGTTTATGCTTCATTTTTATTACCAAATGATTAATAATTTTTTTTGAATTAATTATGATCTAGGATAAATGCATGAAATATGTTAGATGTAATTCGTTTTCAATAGCTGTAACTTTGATTCTAGTTAAAAAAAATCGAAAATTATTTCGATAACTACTTAATGATATTTCTTGATAGTTAAATAGATATTTGACAAATTAATTACATTTTACTTGACAGTGATCATTAATAAACTGGAATACGCTTTTTATGCAACTATTAAGTATAGATATTTGGTAATATTTTTACATCGAATAAATATTGGAAAGCACCATAAAATTGATTGTGCATCCGAATTATGAATATTTTACTTCAAAATGTCAAATATTTACAAGTACTAATTTGAAAATATATGATTAATACAGTTTTTGTATTTTATTCGGGTTGGTTTGGATCTCTTTTCAGAAAAAAACTTTAAACATTCATAAAGTAAAACTCTGTTCCTGCAATTTCGTAAAATAAAGAATTTGTAGGCTATGTTCCACCTTCATTACCACATTAAGAATATTTTTTAATAAATTATAATCAAAAATATTAATTTGGGGTATGTTTAGTTTAATTTATTTTCAATAACCAAGTGTTTAGTTTTATTAGAAAAAATAATTTCATTTCATTGATACCACTTAATGAATGTTTAATATATTCTCAAATTGAAAATTATTATTATTGCATCTTATGACAGTGTTTAATAATAACTCTAAAAATAAATTTAAAGCATTGGAAAGCAATAAAATATGACAATATTTAACATAAAATAATATAAAAGGGGATGTTGTAAAACTGCAAATTTACGTTAGGAAAAGTATGATTAAAATAAGGTAAAAAAATTAAAAAATATATACCATAAATGATCTTTACATTTTGCATTACAAATTATAAAGCCTCTTACTGGAAAAAATCTAATGTAGCACTTCCTTCTGAAATTTAGTATAACAATCTACTATTTTAAATATTGTGGTATTATGATTTTATTTTAAAATACTAGAATACTTATTTACCCACAAGTTGCAATTAAGAATATTATTTATGAAGTATTGATGATAAAATTGCTAATCTTCCTTTTTTTTCTTTTTATTATTGCTATTGCTTTCCTTTTCTTCCCTTGGAAAAAAATTAAAAAAGAAAAGAATTCTGTTAGAGGAAACATAATGAGCAAAACACGATGTAACATTTTATCATATGTAGTGGTGGCTCACCTTCTGGCGGTCTCTACTATCACTATGTGAGCGCAATAATTCATAAACGGAATGATTTAAGTCTAGGAAATTCAGTATATTATCTTATTTTAGTTTTAAATTAAAATTTTGTTTCATTTGGTCGGTAAAGAGGTCGACATAATTTTGTTTTTTCATGATAGATTTGCTAAAAATGTCAGATTCATACAAACAATATATTGTTACAAACATGCAATTCGGCTTCCCAGCATAGTTTATTCCATCAATAGAAAGAAAGTTTTACAGTCATCTGAATGGGACTAGCGCGTCGGAGGTCCCAGAGCTTGGCGACAAACTTGGCGACTTTGGCGCGAAAATAGATAATACCCGAAACTTCGAGAATTTTCCCGATCCGTCCAGTAGGAACCGAGAGACGCCTCGAACGTTCCTGATTGGTTGAAAGGCTTCTAGCCCCACCTCCTGAGACCTATAAAAAGAGCTGCGGCTGCCAGAGAGTGAAGTCCGAGTTGGGAGACGACGAAGTCAAGTCGGAAGGAGAGGCGACGGAGTAGTCCGAAGACGGAGCGGAAAAGCCAGTAGTTCGAGAGCAGCGAAGTCAAGTCAGTATTCCGAGCCAGAGTCGGAGGAGTCCGAAGACGGAGCGGAGGAGTCGTAAGCGACGGTGAGCAGCGACGGAGTCAAGCTCGTGCTGAACTGAGCTGTGCGCTACTGTCTGCAGTAGATTCTGGTTGTATGCTGCTGTGTGTGCTGTTGTATGCTACACGTCTCGGGTGAAGATAATCGTCTTCTGTGCTGTACATAGTTGTCGCTTTGTGCTGTCCTGTGTGTCTTCGTGTAAATAAACGTCGTTGTTTTTATTCTACTTCTGCCTACTGATTGAGCGTTCTACACACCATATCACTTCCACTATCCAAACGAACCCCGGTAAAGAAAATTTATCAACAATATATTTCATAACTATTGTTCGCTAGTGCTATGCAGGGAATTTTCAGCCCTGCTCAAGCTCTCTAATTTTTTGCGAAAGGAGATAAAATCTTATTTGGAGAATACACGATAAGGTTGTGGAGATATAACTCCTATAGCTTAATTATTGCTTTTACACGCTTGTGCTGGTCATGTCGTAGACGGATTTGGTTCTAAATATAACACATATCTAGACTTTAGACTTTAAATATGTGTATCAAATTTTCCTCATATAAATCTGTTCATTTTTAGTTATTTATTGCTTTTAAGCCAAACACCCGAAGGCACATATTTCCACTAAATTGATTTCGTTCTAAATTAAATAGAAGTCCAAATTTGTGGTGTAAAGACAATATACTGTACATTATATATCCATTTCAAAACGTTATTGATCCATCGTGTTCACGGATAGGCAGATATAATTCCAAAAATGTGTGGACTTTCTTTTGGTACCCAAGAAAGTGTAAAATTTAAATATTCGCCAAAATTTCGAGGTCGAATCTTTTGACGATTGCAATTCTTTTTCTTTGTATACTTTGTCTATAAAAAAGTAAACATTCTCTAACTTTTAAGTTAATGAGTCCTACAATTTTAAGATATTTTTTGAATTCAAAAATATGTAACAATGTAGTATTTTTGTATTTTAAAAATTACTATTTTAAATGTTGACTGATGTAACACTGTTGTCAGAATTGAAGCATTTGACTTATGATAAAGATAGATAGAATGAAATGTGCTTTCTAATACATAAAACACTTCACTTTCTGGAACAAGTAAACTGACATGTAATGTCAAATCAAATATATGTAATGCCACAGACACATGACAAATGTTAATTAACTGAAAATGTCATCTGACATTTAGCTATCAGCTGACATACGCTGCGATGCGATATCAGATTCTTTCTGGTCTATTTTGAATTCCGTAATAAATCTGGTATATGGAGATGTTTGATTTATATCCTGGAAATTTAAACTGATTCCTTTGTACCGTTAAACAACTCATTATTCACCTTAATAGCAATAAAAACTATATTTCATATTCTGAAATTGTAAAGAATTTATATTAATATTGTTCTTTTACTTTTCCCACTACAAATATAGAATTATTCGGTTTTATAATACTCATAATTTTTATTAAGAGAGTTTAAATTGATTCTTTTTGCTGTTGAGTACCCCATTAATTTATTATTTAAATGACAGTAAAAAAATAATATAATTTAGATTCCAAATTTGTGAAAAATTTTGTGTTAATATTTATATAGTATTTTTTCTATCACCCAAATATAAAAGAATTTATTTTAATGATAACCACAATTTTGATCAAAAAAATAAAATCTGATAACAATACCACCATAATAATGAAAAAAAAAATCCAAAAACATTCGTAGAATTCGGATTAAAGATAAAATAGAAAAACTGAAAATGCTGATTCGTCTCTAAAAGTCCAAACCATATTTTTAATACATTTTTGGTACTATATCGAGAAAGAAATTGTAATCGAAGAAGATGAAGACGGCTTTCGGTTTCTTATTTCTCGAACTGTATTCAACCACACAACCACTTTTAGTTCTTTCTAAGATTACTTCAAAAAGTACATTACTTCAAAATGTTTCGGCTATAAGTACTGTGCCAAATAAGCTCATATTGCTTATCCCGAGCTTAGAATTCTTTTTCCGTTTAATGCTTTTTTTTTTTGCTTCTAAACTGTGAAAAAGTTCAAGTAAAGTACATTGGTTTTGGTGAAAAGAATCCAAAAAGGCGCTTTCAACTGAAAATATTTCAAAGAAATGCGATCTGATTTTCTGTACTTTGAGTGAAAATAGACTGTTGAGGGTCAAATGATATTGTTATTTTCTTCTTACGATTGGCATAGAATTCGTAGATTCTTATTGACATAGAATTCGCAAATTTTTTTTTGTTCATTGCTTGCATATCTTTTTAAAGATGTATGTCAGGATTTTCGCTTATTATTTTATTGGATGTATATGTTTAGAATATTGCATACCATTTTCTTTTAGGTTTTGAGGTTTTCGTTTAAAATGTTTCTTAACAATATTGAATTCACTGGTTTCTTGGAAAACAAGTACAAAAATTGTTACTTTTTCAAATTAAATTACTTGAAGAAGGAAGAAAAATGTCACTTGTTCAAATTAAATTATTTGAATAAGGAAAAGAATTATCATTTGTTCAAAACAAATTATTTGAACAACTAAGTGAATTATCACTTGTTCAAATTAATTTATTTGAACCAAAAGATTATTTTAAAATATACAACAATATAACAAAATGTGTATATGTTGGTTATGTATTTTAAAGAGAGAACTAGAACTATCAAAATGTTTATACTTTGTTCGCCAAAAGGAGAAAAAAAAGCTATAAAACAACTCTACTATTTTTATAAAATGTGTTCGCGTTGACTACATAATGTAAAGATAATTTACAATTAGAACTACCAAAAAGTCTTTAAAAATTATGGTGTAATTAATGACTTTATATTTCTGGTTTCTTCGGTAATTTGGATCATTTAGTTATCTAAAGCAACATCTATAGAAGTATGTTATTTATTAAGCAATCTCACATGAACCTTACTAATCTTTCACTCTTGTAAATGGTTGTATAAAAAAAGCTACAGAATTTGAGCTAATCACAATTCATTGATCAATAGAAGAAGATTTAACAAAAAATGTACTGAAATAAATATACAATAAATATTTTATTGTATATTTATGAATGTACTCATTTTGTATTTTATTATTCTTCAAAACAATGAAATTAACTTTATAGGAAATAAATTAAACACAAAAAAGTATTAAAAGATGTGCCATCGGTCATTTTAAAGAAAGTGATTTTATGAATTTTTTCACCAATTTCTTTAAGCGCAGTTAAAACTAAACTGAGTTTTGATTTCGAAATTCCTGTCGGCATAAATGTAAAAACTTAAGTTTTCAAACTGTAGCATTTCTTCTTGTTTCGTCTTTTCGGATATGATAGAAAGGCAAATAGGCTCAAATTGGTTTTTGAATAAACATTTAATGCTTTAATATTATTTTTCTTTATCTATATATTTACTTTAATTTTTTCCCTCTGCAAATTTACGGGGATCATTTCTATTTATAATTGCTTTATAAGCAACCTTCTAGTTCAGAACAGTAGTCTTATCGATTTAAGCAATCCAATTTACATAATTGTTTTTAGTACATTCTGAGCAATTTTCAAGAAGCAACAAAAATATTTATTATAATCTTATTTTAAAATTATTTTAATTAAGTTGTTAAGTGGAACGTAGCAAAATAAGTTTTCCTCTGAGAAAAGAAAAATATAATTTACCATCAGCTTTAAAATATCTTAAGGAATATTAGGCATTCATTAAGTGTTTAATTGTGATATCTGAATGTAGACACTCGTTTTCTAACTTGCATAACTCTTTTCGTAAATGATGATTCCTTAAAACATATTGTTACGAGTCTGTGATGCGGCTTCCCAGCATGGTTGGTTCCATTGTCGGAAAGATTGTTTTAAAGTCGTCTGTATTGGACGGAGTCCGGGTGTCGCGTCGGAGGTTCCAGAGCTTGGCGACAAACTTGGCGACGAATTTGGCGACTTTGGCTCCAAAATAGATTATACATGAAACATCGAGAATTTTCCCGATCCTTCCAGTAGGAACCGAGATACGCCTCGAACGTTCCTGATTGGTTGAGAGGCTTCCAGCCCCGCCTCCTGAGACCTATAAAAAGAGTCAGTCTGTGCTGCCAGTCAGAGTGGACGGAGTAGTAGTCCGAGTCAGTGGAGAGTCGAAGAAGTGGTAGTCAGTTGTCAGTAGTAGGAGTCGTAGTCGGAATCGACGGAGCGGAGTAGTCGGAAGCGACAGAAGAGTAGTCGGAAGCGACAGAGAAGAGTAGTCGAAATAGACGGTGAAGAACTGGTCTTCCAGGGATTAGCAGAGCAGCGACGGAGTCAAGCCAGTGCTGAACTAAGCTGTGCACTACTGTCTGCAGTAGATTCGGGTTGTATGCTGCTGTTGTATGCTACACGTCTCGGCTGAAGATAGTAGTCTCTGTGCTGTATATAGCTTTCGCTGTTGTGTTGTCCTGTGTGTCTTCGTGTAAATAAACGTCGTTGTTTCTTTTTCTACTGCCGCCTGCTGATTGAGCGTTCTCCACATCATATAACTTCCACTATCCAAACGAACCGCGGAAAAATTTGTAACAATATTTACGTCGTTTCAACATAACCTACTTAATGTACGCCCACATATTTCATAAAGCATATGATAACATTCCAGTTCTTGTTGAAGTTTCGAATTCTGCAATTTTTTCCTATGTTTTATAATATGCAATTTAAACCTTTGTGTATTGATAGATTTTAACTCGGGAATAAATTTAAATTTATTCACCTCACCTTAATTCACTAAAGGATTTTATTCACTTCTTATTTACTGAATCCTGTTCACACTGCGGTCCTATACACTTGTTACTGCAACATCTCATCTCTTCGCCGTTAATACTTGTTATTAGAATTTAGAGATAAAAATGAAGGTTTTCGAATATGCAAGAATTTGGGCGATATCTCTATTAAGAGCCAAGATGTGGGTTCCTTCTGGAAAATTCTATATCGTATTTCAGAGACTAATTAAGTTCGGGAACTAACACAATTAGTCGCGTGAATTTTGTCTTCTTATCAGATTGGTTGCGTTTTGTTACTATTTAATTAAAGATTTGGTATCTGCTATGATGTTGCTGATTTCAGCAAGTACAATTTAAGTGAACACTTGCTACTTGTGGTTTTCCTGTGGAATACGAACTCAATATTCAGAAAGCAACTTATATTTTTATTCCATATACTCATTGGATATTTTCCGTAATCTACTGCCCTTCTTCCATCGGCTTTCTTGGAGGAAATTCATGACAGATATATAAAGCAACAGCCTTGCATTTCTTTAAAGAATTCACAAATATTTTTATCATTTTTGTGTGTTTCTTTTTATGTTGTCTTAGGCATGATAAGCAAACTAAAAAAAATCTATGATGTCGTGAATCCAAATTTTATTATTATTTATTCAGGAAAAAAGGGGGGGGAAACCCGAACATTTTGGCATATGATTCTTTGCAACATTGCATGTATGATTAACATTTACATGTATAACATTTAATGTTGATTTTGCAAATGTGATCTCTTATAAAATAGTTTCTAAATATAACAATTTTGAATTACTCTATATATTACTTCGGATTTAAAACTTTCTGTGAGAAATTAAAGTCACTGTTATTTTTTTACGAAAATCTTAAATCACGTTTAATAAAACTAATAATAAAATTACCGAAACAATTTAACTCATTTAAATTTAGAGCATTCTAAATATTCACATATAACAGTCTTTCGCACAATCTTATTTTATACAATCTTTATTCATTCTAACATAAAACTTTTAACATATTTAACTGAACTTTAACATTCAATTAACAAATTAAGTTTTAACAATTAGTGATGACTAATTTCTAAAACAGACTTGAACATACTGAGAAAAAATCAATTTCTATCAACAATCTAATTTTAGAAACTATTCCTGAGATGATGTTCTTCCTTCCATAGAAAGAAACAAAAGTCATAAAATCTCCCCCGACACGATCCTCAAACAAAAGACGACAACTTCACAACTTGGTGTAACACTTCTCGAAATTGCTTGGTTGCCTTAAGTCCCATTCACGTAAGGTGGCTGCTGTTTGCTAGCAAGAAGCGATGGATATCTTATTTAAATGCAATTAGCTAATTTAGTCTCCTAAGTAACAGGCGGATCTAATTAGAGGAAGCAGTTAAAGTTTCAAATTGCATCGACCGGAATTTTCACTTAGTTGAGTTTAAAAAGATTTGGATTAATGTCAAATGAAGGACAATCTTAATTAAGCTTGAAGGATATTTTGCCACTCGGGTATGGCTATTTGTTTCAATATTTTTGAATTAAACTGATTGATACATTAGATATTGGTGTGAATACTGAAAATTAAAAATATAAATCTATCGCTGATGTATTTGTTGATAATAATTGAATCATTAGAAAAATTACTGCAGTTTTTGTTTGGAGATTTACACATTTCATAAATGATATTTTGAGAATTTTTAATAAAAATTATATTGGTTATAGTTCTGAACACGAATTGATTTTGATTAGATTGGACAAATTAAGAGTTTTTTTCTAAAAATGTATTTCTATGCATTTTAAAGTTAAAAAAGAAACTTGTAAAAGTTCTCATAATGAAATTGTAAAAACACATTCATAATAGAAATTATAATTTTATGTTATAAATGAAATTGTAAGTATATAAGTATATGTTTTGAATATAATTAAATTTATGATTGTTCTCTCAGTAATAGAAGTGCAAACCACAAATGCTTTAAAATTTGTTAAATTTAATCTTAATAGATTAATAAATTTTGGTCTTTACTGTTAATATATTTTTAGAAAGAATAGTAATAAAATTTTCTTCATTTAATAATCTGTTTAAAACTAGTGTAATTTGTGCCATAATTTGAAAGTTATTTTAGTTCTTTTAAACATCTTAATCAAGAACGATGTTTACACTTTATCTTACGTTATTATCTTTATATGGATTCATTAACTTTTGTACAATACTTTTATTTATATCTATTATAGATTAATCGCCTTTGGCGACCAGCTGTTTCATCAAATATTAGCAATATTTAATTTCAGTTAAATCGCTTGGACGTATATTCATGTCCATGCTTCCATCAAATTGTCAGACTGTAAAACCATGCTATTTTAATAATCGTACATATGTCCAACATATTTTCTGTTCAATGTATTCAAGAACATTCTTAATGGTGATTAGTCCAATGACATCATAGGCTTTCTTTCTTCTTTAGTCATCTTGTAAACTACACAGATTTTAGAATCCTTCTTTCTTAGCTTTCAATAAGGCAAGAAGAGAGCAATTAAATATTTGATAAAACAATGAAAACGGTTTGAATTTCAGGGCTATAACGTTATTGATATATTATCTAAAAATAAGGTGGAAAAAAATTAATTAAAAAAAGTTAAAATTTCCAAAAATCTAGACTTTTGCACAACTATTTAATTAGTTTCATTATTTATATAATATAAAAATTTTAAAACAGAGGAAACTTCTTTTTTGTGCTCGACTATTTTCTGAAGTGCTGATGGAAAACTGGTTTCGCTGGGTATTAATTCGTAATTCCTTTTGAAAGTTCCTTTTCTAGAAATAATTTTACACGAGGGTATCGAATTTTTACCGTAATTTTGTTTTTTTTTTTATGGAGCAAAATTGATGATCTGAAAGAAGTCAAAACGTAAAATGTGTACTCTTGTGATTAATTTTAATGAGTTGCAGCAAACATCTATACTTATAATAAAGCTCAATGTGTGTGTGTGTATTGGTGCTCCACAGGCCAGACCGTTTGACACACATCTACCAAATTTTTCACATGCATACCTTGGAGGTCGGGCATATGCACCTCCTAGAGATTTGTTTCAAATTTTTAATTAAAATTTTAGTTAATTAAAAATTAGGTGAAATCTTGGCTTTTTTTCGCGATAACTTCCGAAAATATTATCGCACATAAATGATTTTTACATCAAATTGAAGTCCAAAATATTATCCTTTTAATGATGACAATGTTTTTACACAACAAATTAAATTTATATTTTTAATGAATTTTTAAATAAATATTTTAACTATGTTTTTCAACATTTTTTTTCCATAAAATACAAATAAAATTTTATCAGCACGAGCATGAAAAAATTAGCTTTTATCAACGTGTTGCCATCACATTGATAAAGGTTCAAATTCAAATTTAATTAACTGTTGCTGAGAATTAGATCTTGGAAAGTGTAATTTTTAGCACGTGTGTGTATGAAATGAAATAAATATGAATTATGTTTTTGAAAAATAAATGTTTTTTATTATCTTTTCCAACATAAATATTGCTAATTCTCTGAGACAGTTTTATTTAAGGCAAATATGGTTTAATAACTATATTTACTCAAATCAGAGCCCAGCAGCTAATTTGTAAACTTTAGTAAATATGCTAAATATGCTAAAAAATGGTCTAAGTGAAATAAATACAACTTATATTCTATATAAATTGAGTCAATAAATGCTGATAAATTAAGAATTTTAAATTTTTACATAGGTCCTCTGCCTTTTGAGTCATATTTAACAAAATATTCTTATTAATAAATATTGTAAATATTCTTAAATACACTAATATCTTAAATAAAAAGAGTTGTACTCCAATCAACTAAATCAATTATTAAATGTGACAGATTTATGAAAATATTAATATCACTATTCTATAAAAACGGCAATTTTAAATCACTTCATCGACCCTCAATGAAGCCAATAATCTCCCTGGGGTTCTCAAGAGTGATTGTCCTAGATTATGAAAATGTTGATTGTTCTAATATTGTATTATTCAAAATTTAATAAATCAATCAGATTTGATCGCAGAAGATAAAAACATTTATTTATTTTAGAAGTTGGAATGACAAAAATATTATGCAGTATATGAATCTATAAGACCAAAAAACTGGCTAAAATTTAAACTTCATAATTTTTTGAAATATATTTATAAGCCGAAAAAAATAAAATATTGTTGCGAAATTTCCGGGGTCGTTTGGATAGTGGAAGTTATATGGTGTGGAGAAGGCTCAATCAGCAGGCGGCAGTAGAAAAAGAAACAACGACATTTATTTACACGAAGACACACAGGACAGCACAACAGCGACAGTTATATACAGCACAGAGACTACTATCTTCAGCCGAGACGTGTAGCATACAACAGCAGCATACAACCCGAATCTACTGTAGACAGTAGCGCACAGCTCAGTTCAGCACTAGCTTGACTCCGTCGCTTCCGACTACTCCGCTCCGTTGATTCCAACTACTCTTCTTCGACTGACTCCGTCCACTTTGTCTTCGACTTCGGCTACTACTCCGACCACACCACTCTGGCAGCTGCGGACCCTTTTATAGGTGCCAGGAGGCTGGGCTAGAAGCCTCTCAACGAATCAGGAACGTTCGAGGCGTATCTCGGTTCCTACTGGACGGATCGGGAAAATTCTCGATGCTTCTGGTTATTATCTATTTTGGCGCCAAATTCGTCGCCAAGTTTGTCGCCAAGCTCTGGAACCTCCGCCGCAAAACCCGGACTCCGTGGACTTTAAAACAGTCTTTCTGCTGATGGAACAAACTATGCTAGGAAGCCGAATTGCAGGTTTGTAACAACATTATTATTAACAGCATTTATATACTTTTAAAACTAAAACTAAAAAATGAATTTTATGACTAAACCATGAAGGTTTTGTTGAATAGTATCATTCTGCAGTGCACATAAGACTTCAATGCTGATCGAGTCTGCTTTTAGTTCTCATATTGCATTCAGTAAAAATACTTGCATTCAGTAAAAGTGTTTTTATATTAATTGAAGTTTCACCATTTCCACTTTAATTTAAAATTGAATTTCACGGGAGGTACTGGAAAATTAGAGAGAGATGCTAAGTGCAATGATCAGAACGGCCTAAGCCCTACATAATAGAATAAGTTAATTATATGACTATCAAAATTTGAAGCTTAAAAATATTTTGCTCAAATGCCTGTTATGAGACCAGATTATATAACATATTAATTGAACCTTTTAGCTGGAATTAATACTGGCGAACCAACTGGTCGCCAAAGGCGGCTAGTTTATAATAAAATTTATGTATTTTTCTCAAAACTTAAATAGGCTCAAACCTTCAATCGGCATTTAAATAAAAAAAGGCATCATTTTGTAAAAAACTAATTAAAAATATGCTCTTAATGAATTTAAAAGTATATTTTTTAAATCAATAAGTACCCCATTCAAAGAATAGCTAAAGGTTTCATTTATTCTGAATCTATTAGCTATTGCTTCTTTTTAATAGTTTACTATTTAATATCTGCATGTACAAGAAATGTTGAAAAATTATTTCAAATTTTGTTTATTACTTTTCTGATTTCAAAATACAACATACCCTTTAAGATTTGACGATGGCATAGTTGCTAAATGCAACATTTTACGAAAGTGTTCAATTGCTATGAGATGCCTGCCACAGAGCTGCTATTTACGTGCGGAAACCGATAGATTTCTTATTAAAATGCAATTAACTAAATCATCCTTAGCAGCCGTTGAATCTAATTAGAAACAATAGTTAAAGATTCATTAATCTCTATTCAGATTTTCTTTTTCCGGAGCTCAAAGAGATTTGTAATAATGTCTGGCGTCGAACTGATTTAATTAGTACTTTGAGGAGTAATTTTGCTATACGCAAATTATACCCTATTAGTTTCGGTAATTTATATTGAATAAAGTGCTAGACGGAAGATGTACTATCTAAATTTTTTTCGAAACAGAGATTTCGACAAAACTTTTAGTTGCAGATATCCATGAGTCCAAAAAACACATTTTTGGATTTGAGTCCAAAAAACACATTGTCTGTTTCTCGCTTTTTTTGCTTGTCACTAAATACAATAACTCAAAAATGATTTACTTTAGATTGACTTTATAGCAAATAAGCAAATTTCTACCAAATGTTGAACGAAAACCTTTGATGAAAACTATATCTATGTCTGTCCAGCTGTCCGAGAAAAGAATAACTACTAATTTTTAAGAAATAAATTATAAAAAATTTATTGCAAATATTAATCCTCTAAAACGTTGGCCCGTTTAAAATTTAAAACCAAATCCATCAAAGGGTTGACCATCATCCATCGATCTATACTTTAACATGCATGTAAATGCATGAAATGTGCAAAAAAAAATCTTTGAAATTTGATATGTGATCTTATAATTGCTTTAGCAATTC
This sequence comes from Argiope aurantia, assembly GCA_026543865.1. NCBI lineage: Eukaryota > Metazoa > Arthropoda > Arachnida > Araneae > Araneidae > Argiope > Argiope aurantia. Next base: position 224,214 of record JAPMOR010005925.1, read on the forward strand.
TACGTTGAATTTTCGCTTAAAATTTTCGTTGCATAAAAAAAGGCAAAGAAAATTTCCATAGAACGCATTCGAAACTCATTAAGACACTAAATTTACTCCAAAGACACATTTGTTATAACAATTATTCGTCAATGCTATGCAAGTATTGCTTTCTTCGTAATATTGTGAAGCACAGAACTCTATACGTGAAAATAAGAATTTGACCACTTCTAGCTTTAATGGTCTTGCTCCAAATCTACAATTTTATGCGTGTTAGGATCATAACATTTTATAAAAAAATATGCGAGAAAATTTATGGAAAATCATTCCTTCAGGTTTGATATTGAAATAATCACGAATATTCACTATTTTTACGAAGTTATTGACTTGCCCTTAAAAATAATAAAGTGCAATTTTTATACAATTACATTCTTAAGTGTATTTAGAAATTCTCTTTTATTCTATTAGTATGATTATTAGTTTTTGCTGTCTTTTTATTTAAAAAAATCTTTTACTTAATATCATTAAAATAGATCGCTTGTAGATTATGAATTCATTCAAAAATAGGTTAAGTAATTAATTTTAATAATTCCGCTTTGCGTCGTATAATTTTCTATTTGTATGATAAATTAAACAAATGTAGAAGCTTTCTAAACATGACTAATTTTATTTTTGTTGAAACGAATGAATCAAATTGTAAACTATTACTGTGAGATGGATTTTCAGGATCCAATTTATTACTAGTAAAAGCTACTGCAAAATATTGGGAAATGTAAATTTGACAAATTATTTTTTCAAAAGCGCTTTTATTAGTGTACTAAAAAGTAAAAATATTTTTTTTTTATGTTCTACCTTTAGTCTTTGATTTTTACTTTATTGTTATATATCAGCCATCTTGAGCAATTGATCTATCTCTAAGTATGTTATTAATATCAATTTGTCATGTTTATTAACTTTGCCAAACTACTGTTTGTCAAGACAATATAGGTTTGAAATGTACGATAAAAATAAAACTTTGTGTTGAATAATTATGCTTAGTAATTGGCGAAATCATATCAGCTATTAAGGCTGGGTGGTTGTATCAAAGGTTCATTTTGCGGCATCCATCGAAACTCAAGAGCCCGCGGGAGCAAGCAATCATTGATAACGTATGTAGGTGTCATAAGCTTTCATATTATAAGATGAAAATTTATAAACTCGTTATATTGATTACGTTTGGGAAGATCTGTTAATGTTTTTCCTTCCTTCTTCTGGACTACAATGAAACAATATTTTTGAGATTTTTCTGGAAATTAGAGGGCAATTGGAGGTAGGAGATAATGATATATTGATACATAGATGACATATTTAGAAATCGGAAGTTTTTGTATAAAATGATTGAAAAAAAATATTACTATTTAATAAGAGGAGATACAAAATGATATGATACTATTTGATAAGAGGAGAAAATTCATACATTCTCTTTCAAAGGATATTTTGACACAGATAGAGAAATATATCCTTCTTTAATTAGAAGAAAAATTATAGTGTCGATCAATCACCTGTTTATCATAAATTCTTGACACCCTTTATAAGGAAATAATTCTTTTATCCTTGAAATGATTGTAACGAATAAATGATTGATACGATTGACATTTAGTAATATATATACAGCTTCACAATTAGTACAGCTTCATTCAATTTAAATTATATTAATATCTCTTTTTATGAAACTACACCAGGACTATTTTAGGAAGTACCTTGCAAATTTTCACTGGGATCAATTGAGATTAACTGACGATAATAAGTTGGTACTGACCTCCAAACTTCCACGCCGCATCAACGACATGATTTTTAATCTTTAATAGACTAACCACTCCTTAAACTGATATAAAAGACAGATTTTCATGGAAGGACTCCCTTACTCCCTTTCCCGAAGAGGAAATTCGGTTTCGGCGTTCTCTTCCCCACTAATGTGGTGTGGAAATTTGGAGAGGGGTGCCAGCTCAGATATCGTCCTCGTCATCTGGTTCAAAATTACGAAGTCCATCCGAAAATAGCCCTTGTGGTGCTTTAAAACGGGACGATAATGTGACTAAAAAAACCTAAAAACTGCGATTCTCTGTAAAATTACAAAAGATACACTGGCTGATATACAATAAATGTAAAGGCAGGGAACCTGATTTAAATGGGGTTTTTTCTTTTCCTAGTAAATCAAATCGGTTACGATCATTTTGGTTTTAAATACTAATTATCTTTTTACTAAATATCTTTTTTAAAACTATTCAAGTAAAACAAATTAGAGTAATCTATTTTGTACAAATTTGAGATTTAACATATAAAAATTTAAGCTTCAACATTTGTTATGATTTTCATTTTCTGTGAAATAACTGTTTTCAAAAGTATAAAAACAATTTCCAAGACCTAACTAAATTGAAGCAATTCTAAGCTAACGCCGGCAGTATTGTTTCTTAAAATTTTATTTTATTCAATCCTTAGCTGAAAGACTAATATTTCAAACACAGCAAATAGAAATAAGCACCCATTTTAATTTCTTTTACCCTTCTACTTCAAGCATTCTAGAACAAAATCAATTTAGAACACCGAAATAATTTTAGACATTACTTTCACTCTTAGATTTGACTTCAAAGAAGATAAATTCATAGTCTCTCTCTTCACATATCTTGAACAAAAGACAACAGCATGGTAACCTGGTATTACGCTAGCCGTAATTACTGTTTTCCGTCCACTCTTGGAGATTTGCTGTTTACATGCAAGAAGAGATGGATATCTTATTTAAATGCAATTAGCTAATTCTGTTTCCGTAGTAACTGTTGGATCTAATTAGAAGCGACAGTTACAGTTTCACTTGCCTCGACTGGAATTTTCACTTTCCAAGTTTTGAGTATACACGGATTAACTTCTGACGCCGAACTGATTTAATTAGCCTTAGGAAGAGTCATTCTGTCATGCCAATATGGTTATTAGCTTAGCTATTTTTATACAAAACAGAGTCAAATAATGGTTGATAGTTAGCTGTATTTGTAACTGAAGTAAATATGAGAACTAAATTTGGATTTGCAGTTTGAGTTTTTAAGAAAATGATTAAATGAATAAGAATCGTGTTAATATGCTACTGAAGAATACATTTTATGTATGAAATTTGTCTTAGTTTTTTTATAAAAATCAGGGACATAGAGATAAGCTAAGTGATTCATTCTATGAATGAATCCTTCTCTCCTGGCATGAGAGATGAAACTTGTTATCACGGCGATAGTTTAAGGTAAAATTTCAACTACACTGTACTTTCAGTTCAATTAGTTGAAACAAATAAATTGAATTTCAATGCAGACAGTTCCATTATATTCGCACAATCTTTCTGCATATTCTATAAAAAATACTTCTACATACTTTTCAAAAAAATCATGTATATGCCTATTTGTAACATGTACTGAAATATCCAGTTCATTTGTGCACTGAGACACTGGCGTATGATTAATTTAACCACACTTTATTTTATTTAAAAATTGAGGTATAAATTTGAAAATTATTAAGGTATAAATAGTGACGCATTTCAATGCAGTAAATTGTATTGTATTCGCATACTATTTGTGTATTTTCTATGACAAATATGCCTACATAATCTTTCAAAAAAGAAAAATCATGTGCATGGCCATTTCTAACACTCATTTACAAGTATTCTCCACACTTACGCACTGAGAAACGGGCTTAGGGTTGATTTAATCCCACTTTTTTTTTATTCAAACAATGAAATACAAATTTGATATGGATGCTGTTGAGTTGTAGCATCCATATCAAATTTCATTTTAAAGGACATTTAACCGATTTTCCCACCTTGCAATTTCTAATTTATGGCATTTAATTATGCAATGACTTTAGAGATAGAATAAAGTTGTGTAATCAATAAGAAAAACGTTTAAAGAAAAATGAAAAAGGAAGAGATTCTCAAAAGTTCTGGCAAATTTCACTCCAAAATGTAATTTATTAATCGTACTTATAGAGATACCATTCTAATTCCCATTCATCCCAATAATTTGGGTTAGGGATAATTTATCATATTCGTCTATCAATCAGAATCGTTTATCAAGTTTCACAAAAGCCAGACTTGCAGAATCAAATTGAATGCAAATTTACAAATTGTTGCATGTATTGAAAGAATTCATCCCTTAACCAATCCTCAGAATTCAGCTTATATTTAATTCATCACCACAGAACTATTAATCAGACTACTAGGACTTACCAAATTTCAACGCCTTTCCAATTTCATATAGAACTTCCATTCTGTCTGGAAGTGATATTGGAAATTCAATATACAGGGTTATATATAGGATGCCAATTAAAGTCCTTAAGTAATTAAAGAAGAGTAAAATAATCATGCGGTTCAAGTAAGATCGGTTGAGGGTGCCACCTGGCGGCAGCCAATACGGTTAGCATTTTTATTGCAAAAACTATGCATGATACTGGACAAAGAAGTCAGTTACCAAATTTTAGAGAATTTTCGATTTAGTCCGAAAAAACACATTGTAAGCAATAATACTAATAACAAAGCTTGTAAAAAGAGCATTTTTTGGCCACGATTTTCAACACTTACACTAGAAATTCCTTAGAAATAAAATAATTAGTTATCTACAAATGTTTTCCTTTTCGGCTGCACTAACAACAACGTCATTGGGGCAACGTTTACTTTTCAAATGATGATCTTTTTCCTGTTTCCCCGATTTGTTACATCGCAGATCTGGGAAAACACGATCAATCAAATACGGGTTTTACAAGTTTTGTTCTTAGCATAATTTCCCTTAAAGTGCTTTTTCATACTAAACAGGAGACGCTCAAAAAGTTTGTAGAATTTTGATTTTTTTTCCGTATTTCGTACTGTTTTTTAAAAGGATTCTAGCTTCATTGTTTTCCGCTAAGTTGTACTGTAAACTGACCTGCCTATGTAACATAAGGTCACTTTATTTTATCTAAACACCAAGTTTGCGACAATAGTTGTAATCATTCTGAAGTTAATGCGATGTAGAAGGGTTTTAGAGGACCGCCTGTTTATGTATAGCTGGATGACAAAATAATGCAAACACCCCTGAAATAAGTGAAGAAAACTATATTAATTGGAGGTTGGGCAACCCTTTGACTTAATTGCGGATTGTATGTGACACGGTATGGATGCAAAGAGGTCATGAACATAATTTAATGGATTATGAGGTAATTCTTAATGGAGAGCAGTCTCTTAATTCCATAATCGCAGATGGTGGAGAAAATCGAGTATGGAGTTTTGACTCTAAATATTCCCACAATTATTCAATAATGTTCAAGTCAAAAGATTGAAGGGGGCGAAGCAAGATGTCTTGCTTCCTCATCCTCCTTTTTAAAAACATTTTAGGTGATTTTAGCTGTGTGGATAGAAATGTTGTCATCTTGACAAAGTGGACATTCTCCGTGAAGTGAAGTGTGGAGAAATGTATGCATCTGGTTCTCCATAATATTGACTTAGTGAGCAGCTGTAATCTTCCCATGCAAAGTAACAAGCGGTCCATGACCATTCCAAGATATCATGTTCCATACCATAAGGGAACCACCTACATGCTTCATATTCGGCAAGAGGCAATCAGGAGAAACTGCTTCTGTGTATGATTTCCACATATAAATGCATCCAATTGTCTGAAACAGGGTGAAGGTTGATTCATCAGACCAGTTGTCTTATTACCACGTGTATTCTAATTTCTGCTTGTTTTACAACATTGGAATTACTAAAATTCATGGCATAATTTACTAGTAGTTTGTGAATTGCAACTCTTCCTTAAATACCCGAAGCATGAAGTTCTCTTTGGACAGTTTTTGCTGAAATGGCTTTCAGAAATGAATATTCGTCACAGAGGTTATAGTATATGAAGATGCTTTGCATTTTTGAGCCACTGTGAGATCTCTTTTAGTAACTTTTTTTTTGTTCACTGTCATGCTTCTCAGACGTTACATTGTCGTATTTCGTGTAATCTGCCATAACAGCTGATACAGTACTCCCTACCCCCCCCCAAATAATTGGCTATTTCTGGCGTTGAGCTACCCTCCACCACATTCCAATGATCATGTTTTTTTTCCCTTCAGAATCTGTCAATTAGTCATTATTAAATCTAATAGTACGGTAGACACATTTAAGACCTTTAATTCATGCTGAGCGACTGATACCTTATCTTTCATTACCCCAAAGTGGCAGGCGTCAATGCGAAGAAACATGCGCGTTTTCCTTCTTTAAAATTAGGCATGCCTTTTTTATGGGTGTTCGTATTAACTTTATCATCGATCTGTATGCGTACATAACGGTTTATCTCTACACTTCTAAGACATCTACAATCTGAATTATTCTAAATTATTAAAATGTTCTGAAATTATATTATAACTTTATTGAGTTTACTTATTCTTAGTTTACTTGATAATTTTGATGTTTTCAAATTTTCCAATCGTACTAGAATTTTAGTTTAATTCTAGTTAAAATCAAACAAGCTTAAACAGAATTTATTCATCAAACTAATGTTAGATCCAAGGGCATTTTCACTTTTCATTTGCAAGAAGATAAGCTCGTAAATTCCCGTAAAATCGAAATTTAAACAAATGGCAAAAATAAAGCGCCATAGTATAACACTAATCGCGATTAACTTTATGCTCAAGACTCAATTCTGGACATTTGCTACTTTCGAAAAAGAAGCAATAGATGTCTTATTTAAATGCAATTAGCTAATTACATTTCCTTAGTAACTGCTAGATCTAATAAGATGCACCAATTAAAGTTTCTTTTCAATCGACTTGGATTTTCACTTTCCAGTAATCAGAGATATTTGAATTAATATTCATCCTCAAATAGATTATTTATACTGACGAGAAGCAGTAATATAATTCTTACTTTTGATAATTTTCAAGAATATTGCAGTTAATATTGGTGATAAGAAATTCTATATGAATATATGATATTCTGAATTCTTTAGACTTTGTTCTGCCTTGAGACGTTTAAGGAACCAAAGTACTTTTCTAAATACTTTCTTTAAACTTAATTATATGAAAAAGTTCTCTTTATATAAATTTATAAGACTTGTAACAATCTTTCTGGATAACTTAAAATTTATCTTAAGACACTAGACGTTTTTAAAGCGACTTGTTTTCAATTTTTATTTACGTCGTATTTCTTTTTTATCGATTTAATTATTTTTTAATTCTTGACATAACATATTTTATTTTACGTGTTTTGCGTGTACTTCTGATTTTGTGTTGTTATTGTGCTTGCGTGTGTTTTACTTTTTGACCCTTGTTAGTTATTTACGTTTTTATTTATACAAATTTCTAAATCATGCATAAGTAAAAATGCAGATAACAACAAAGAATAAAGAAATACATTCTTTATTCTTTGCCGTTCCTTTTTTATGTATGCTTTAATTTGCCTTCTTGGTGTTCCTTGTGTGTTCCTGATTAATACACTCTGTAATGAAGTCAGTCTCTATAGTGTAATTATTTCAAATAAATAAAATAAAATAAATATATCTCGGTATTTTCATTGCAATGAATTCAAAATCCAATTGTAATGAAATCGAAGATTAATTCTGAATAAATTAGGAAAAATAGTCTATTAAAGATAAATTCATCTTTTATTTAATGATTCTTATCAAAAGATAAAATATTGGAAATGATAAAACAAAGTTTTTAAGTATGTATCTGGTATTATGATATAAAAACGTTGATTAAAGTAACTTTATTATTAAAGGTTCTTTTTTTTTCATTTGGATTCAACAAAAATTCCTAAAATCTCTATTGGAAATTGCTATTCAAAGACAATCAAACGTGTTTCCATAAATAGCAATTATTCTTTTTAGTTTCAAAACTAGTTATTTACTAAATTATTTTATATTGCACTTATTTTTTTATTTAAAAACACCTTGTTTGCGAATGTATACATTTTGTGCCTAATATATGCAAAAAAAAAAAAAAACCCTACTATAATCTTCAAAATATTTTTCTTTTGTTATTGTATCACTCTGTCTATGTATACGTCTGTAAATATGATAATTCCACAGTACATTGAGCTAGAATAATAATATATGATATGTTCAAATTTGTAGATTTCCTTGGAAATCTGAAAAAATCCCGTTGAAGAGTAGTCTGTCTGTGCAAAGCATGTGAACATGGTATTTCGTAAGCTCAAAGGAATTATACGTATGGCATTTGGGATACAGATTTATCAGTGTTACTGTGGATGTGGTTTAAATTCATAATCAGATTTGTTAAATAAATACAGAATGGTCAATTTTTTTAATTTGCGTGTACTTTAAAGTGATAATTCCAAATAAGCGAGAATTCCGTTTTGTCGATCTATTACAAATTTTGTATTCAATGAGGGTCAAAAGTAGAAATTAATGCATACTCTGTTTTTCTTTTTCTTTTCCCGTTACATTTCGAAACACTAAACACCTTATACAACATCACAAAAAGAGAAATTCGAGGAAAAGATATATATGCCTGCGGATTGTCATAACGTTTGAGGTTTTATTAATTCCTGCCCTAAATCCTCCTAAGTCTGCTATGTATTCAATAGATGCAGAGGAGGAAAGTAAAAAGAACAAAAAAAAAAGAAAATGTTAGATTTTTCTACTTGACAGTCGAAAAGAGAATATCCTTCTGACTGATTTATAGAGATATTTACAATACGGGGATGAATTTTATAGGTTAGAGAATAGGTGATTTTATTTACCTGATCATTCTAAAGATTTAAAGATACCAAATATGAGCTATCAACAGCACAAGATGTAAAATTATATTATATTTTTCCAAAAGGGCAGATATTTCATGCTACGTGACACACATACTTTACGAAATGGAAGTTTTGCATGAAGAAATGCAATTAATTCAGCATTGAATATATGTAAATACCTCTATGCTCTGAGATTGCCGATGTAGACCAGTCCGTTGACCAACTAGAACGCCTAATTTATTTAGTTTAAATTGATTCTTATGGATGCTTCTAGTTGCCTTTATTTTTAGGAATCAACTTCACTCAATACGGATCTTGACGCCCAAACATCCTTTTCAGTTTAGAAGCATAGAAAATAACGATTGCATATTTTACAACCCTTTCTCCAACAAAATTGTCCTAAGCGTGTAAAAGAGTAATAAGTAAATTCTATATCGTGCTATTATTAAAAACATTGTTTTCGAAAAATATTTATAAACGACGTGATAAATAAATAATATATCCATTTTTCATCTCTATTTCTTGTGTTTGTACTCCTTATCACTATAAAACATTTCTCTGATATAGGGCATGTATACAAACCTTAAAAATATTATTTCAACTTTCTCTAGTATTCCTTAAAACTTTCTGTATGAATTGTGGAAAAAAAATTTGTATTATTTTTTTTAATTATCTATTTGTTTAGAAAGAATGTTGCATTGGTCAATAATTTCTGCTAAGCGAAAGCAAAGATTTCTCATATTGTTTACTTTTATATTCCTATTTCTATTTATTCTATGCATTACATAAGTTTTTATATTGCAACACATAATGCATTGTAATATGTAGCGGACTTCAAATGCGGTAGAAGATATTTAACAAACCCTATATAGCATGATGAATGTTTTAATTTTTCAATTATTTCTTTTATAGTGTAATATGATATATACTAATTTTCTTTTCCCTTTATATGACATAACTATTTTCATTGAAACACCTCTGTAGTCAACCTTATTCAAAGATTATCATTAATCAACAAGCAAAAATGAGATAAAGTTTCCTTATTGAATTGATATCATTCTCATTTTATTCATTTATATTTCATAGCATTGATTTTCAAATCATTATCTTTGCAGCCAATATTATTCTTTGATAATTCTTAGTCAAGAAATTAAAAAAAAATTAAAAATATCTTACTGAGATGATATTATTTAAATTGATTACATTAATATTTTTAATATTAATTTTTATTTCATCATTTCTGTAATCAATATTATTCTTTGTTAATCCTTAGTCAACAAATAAAAAGGGATTAGAGCTCTCTTACGGAGTTGATATCATTTAAATTGTTTCTATTAATATTTTTCAATATTTCAGCATCTCTGTAACCATTATTATAATTTGATTATCTTTAGATATAATGGATAAAAACCCCTCACTGAGCCAATATCATTTTAATTCTTTCCATTTATATTTCGTAATATTAAATTTCACTTTATCATCTCTGCATCCAATATTATTCATTGGTTTCTTTTCGTCAACAAATAGAAAGCAGATTTATGTTGAAATAGAAATGAGATTACTCTCTTATTAATGAAACACCTTTTGATGTCACGGCCTAATTCTCTTTTGACGATTTCCAGCCACAATAAAATAATCTACCTAATTTAACAACTTCAAAACTGTTCCAAGCTTTTGCTAATCACATTTTAACATCTAATTAGTTTGCACTCAATCCTTGTTGAAACTATATTTGAATTTGAAATGCTATTAAATGAAATGGATTGCAACTTCTATTATTGTAATTACACGAAAAGAATAATAAAGCCCACTGGGACAAAAATAACTTCTGCATCGTCCAGATTTTTGAAACAATCTCGAAAACGATACGCTATTTTGCATTCACGCAGATGAGAAAAGTCATAAAAATCTCCCTAGACACGAATCTCAAACAAAGACGACAACCTCAGAACTTGGTGTAACACTCTTCGAAATTACTCTTGTCTGTAAGCCCATTCCTAGAAAGCTTCTGTTTACATGCGAGAAGCGATGGATATCTTATTTAAATGCAATTAGCTAATTCGGTTTCCTTAGTAACGGTTAGATCTAATTAGAGACAACAGTTGAAGTTTCATTTACCACTTCTGCAACTGGAATTTTCACTTTCCAGGACTCGAAATGATCTGATGTTCAAGCTGATTATATTATATTGAGTTTTAGTGGAGTAATTTTGTCTTATTATTATCACTATTAAGTTCGATGGTTTTATACTAACTAAAACATAAAAGCATGTTGTATAATTATATAAGTATGTAATATAATGTAATGTAAGAATGTTTGATTATATTAATTTGGTAATTTATTAGGGCCATTATGGTTAAGAATGTAGCTCCTTATTTTGCAAGTGAATACATAAATGTATAAAAAAATTTCAATATCTTCATAGACCTGTATAGGAATACATGATGTATGAAATTTTATTTTTGTATCAATCTTCTACATTTTAGTTTTAATTAAATTATTTTCAGATTGCGTTTGATTATGTAACTGTATCCCGATAGCTGATTCTTAATGATGACAAGCCATTCTTCATATTTGAAAAATGCTTTAGTTACTATAAAGAATTGTATTTTATATTGTTTTTAACAATAAATAGACTACTAAAAAAATCACAAGCTCTAAATTTTCATATATTATTACAGATCTGTCGTTCTTAGAAAATCATTTATAACATTTTATTTTAAATAAAGCAAAAAAATCACTCTTCTACTTCAAAAACTAACAAATTTATGAATTTTCGAATTTATTGGTTTTAGACCTTTCAATGTCCGCCTCGTGGAATTTGTTTTGTTTTGTCAGTAGTACACTCATTGATTCAAATTCCATGTTAAGTGATTCGATGCGAATTTTGTGTAGAAGTACATACCTATTCTTAGTTGTTTAGTAAGTAGTTATTAAGCCATGGTTGCTATGGGCATATTGTGCAATGTTGCTAACTGCCCGAGTTATTATTGAGTATTGAACTGCTTTTATTGTTCATGAATTCGATTATAAAACAAATACTTTGAATGGTAAATATAACCCTAATTTGTACCCGTATAAATTGGGATTACATTATCGATTACTTGCATTTTTTATAATAAAGGTACAATTGTAGTGAATAATAACAGAGAAAAATTAAATAAAATTCGACAAAATTTAAAAAAGTCATCTAGCTAATTTTGCATAGCAAAAGAACTGTTCAAAATAATAATAATTTTTTAGAACTTTTGTATAAAAGCATATGTTAATCAAACGCTTATGATCTTTTTTTTCTTTTTATTAAAAACAAATTAACCCTTTTGTTAAATATAATCCTTTTTACCCAATAAAATAATAAGTCAGACACTAATATATATATATATATTTTGATTTGGTAATATCCGTCCAAATATGTCAACTACTAATAAAGAGAAAATGGTGAAATGAACTGTTGAATTTTCCCCAATTACTGCGGCCAAGGACTCTATCAAAGTTTTATTTTTAGTTATTTGACAAAAATGCAATAGCTCGAGCATAGAGATTGGTACTTTATTTTGGAAAATTATTTTAAATATGTGGATAACTAGTAGTATATACCATATTTAAAAGACCATATAAACTGAATAATGAATGAAAATGAAGTACATTTATCGTTTTTCTTCTGGCTGTAAAAAATGCTCAATCGGTTAGTTTTAAGATTTTTTAGAAATAAATTAATTTATAAATGTTTGCATAACAGCTGTTTTCTTTTCCTTTTCTACCGTTTGTCTTGGTGCAGCATAGTCAGTTTTTGGCTCTTGCGCCATAAAAACCACATTCCGTTCCAATCCAATCCTTTCCTTTTTCATTATTTTTTAAAAAATAAATAGGTTTCTACTGTTTATTTCACTATTCCGAGACGACCACTTTTCAACGATTCTATCTCACTAAGGGGTAAGACTCTGAAAAATGAGCACATTTCCGGAATTCTTCGTCATTCTTTGACCTTGATTTCCGCCTTATTAGATACTATTTCGTTCAATTTTTTTTTTCATGTGCATGCAAGTATCATATTGTTTCTGAACGTATTATTTTATTTTAATTCATTCCGCGAGTAATCCGAGCTTACATTATTGTTTAATATAAACACATCCTCCTTTTATCTTTCCTTTCAGCCCTTTTTTGATAAATTAAACCCATCATAACGCATACGTAAACATTCGTTAGGTTTTTGAATTCGTTGGCAAACAATGCATGATTGCTAAATAGTCATTTCGTTTATTCTTAGATTCCAACTTCCTTAAGTAATAGGAAATATTTTATTTTATGCATTGCGAAAGAACGTATTTCTAAAATAGCGAAGCAGTCTAATAAATATATTGTTTTTCCAAACAGAATAGCGATCCATTTTGCCTACATTTTTATTGAAGACACTAGATATAATTTTTCTGAAAGAATAATCTTGAATTTTATAAACAAATATAGATTTTAAAATTAGCCTAAAAAGATGAGGAATTTTTTTCCTATTAACTGCATTTCGACTATCTTTTATATTTTAATTGAAAATATAAATTAATTGAGATTTAGTTTTTTTAATTTTGATTGAACTAATTGAAAACTGATTAAAAATTAAATTGATTATTATCATTACTAACTGATAATAAACAGCTTATACAAATATTAAGCTTTTGAAATATTAAACAATTTTTATGAAAAAATTATCCGCTATAACTAGCTGTTACAAATTATTTAGCCCTAGCGGGTTTTCAAAGAAGCAATCCACTGAAAATGGTGTTTGCAATATAAACTTAACAATATCATTGTCTTTAATTGGGAATTAATCATTATTTTAATTGTAATTCTGTTCTATCAATATTTCTATTATTTTATTTCTATTGAAATTCTATTCTATCGTTATTTCTACTATTGTATTTCTATTGAAATTCTATTCTATCAATATTTCTATTATTGTATTTCTATCGAAATTCTATTCTATCAATATTTCTATTATTGTATTTCTATCGAAATTATATTCTATCAATATTTCCATTATTGTATTTCTATTGAAATTCTATTCTATCGATATTTCTATTGAAATTCTTCGTTTAATTAGAATCTTTACCTTATACAAATTCATCTTCGGAAATGGTTTTCTAATAACAATCACCATACGTAAGGTTTCACTATCTCTCTGAATAAGATTCTAATCACCTTTTGAGATTCATTTCACTTATCCGGACAAATAGCTGAGTAAAATGATACACTGAATCCAACATTCACTTTGTCCGAAACCCCCTTCATTTGATTCAGACCGCCGACCTCAGTTTGACAGCGATCAGAATGTAGCTCTAGGGCTTAATATTCCTAAATATTGATCCTCCTTATAGATGATGCAGATGGTTGCTTTGATTTTCGACAAATCTTTGATCATGAAATTCGGATACCCAGCAAATAGCAGAATTAGCAATATTCTAGATTCTGCAATTGCGTCTGTAATCAAGCGGTAACTGATAGTAATATATTTAAGTTATTCGAATTCACTTTTGTGGACATATTATTAACGTCAAATGAGAAATTTTCATTTAAAATTTTCAAATAATATAAAACTACTAAGGACGATTTTTTAAAAATATCATGATTTTTAAATAAATTGTCTTCATTCATTTATTTGATAATTAAATGTATGCATCTTTATACCTATTACTAGAGGCAAAATAAAGAATATGACCTTAAGACCTAATGACTTATGTCTTGATTTTGATGACCTTGTCTAAAATTATAACCTGAAAATTTCAGCAATAAAGGAAAATACAGTTCAAACTGAAGACAGGCCTTTAGCAAATATTTTTGACATAATTTATCAGTTTAACTTTTATCTTTAAATTATCTTTTTTATTTATAAATGTTTACGGATAATAAAGAAGAATGTGTGTGCGTGTGAGGGTGTTACACATGACAGACAATTTGATTTAGAGCAGCTAAATGTAGTCAAAATATGCAGGATACTTGCAAATTTCTGAAATTGATAATAAAAATTATGCTTGGAAACAAATTTCGATTTGCACGAATATGGACAATAGGACCTTGGATTATTTTCCAAGTAAAAAAAAAATTGAAATTACCCAAAATAAAGCGTTTTCATATCATTCTGAGATGTTTCATGCAAATCAGAATAACAATATAAAATTTAACAATCAGAACAACAATGTGAAATTTAAACACCTGATTTTAAATGGATTCCTCAACCGATCCTGACGTCACGTCATCAATACCATATACAGTTAACATTTCTACAATAATGATGAATCCACTACTAACATTGCACTTGAAGAAACGACTGAAAGCGCAAAATAGCCTTATTTCATTAAATGGAATGCTGATATTAGTACAATATTTTGAGGAGAAGACGCGTTTGGAGGATCATACATAAAGTGGCTGACCATTCTTGAGTGCAGATGACGTTTATACTGTAAAAAGTATCATAGAAGAGTTAGAAGCCGCACTTAAGAGTACAAGAATATTAATATTTGGGAGGCTAGGTGAATGACGGGGATTTTGGAATCGTCGATTCGACATATTCTTCATGTGTATCCGTTCAAGATATAGGTACTTCATCGATTTTTACCAGCAGATACAGATGGAAGACAAAACTATGTTGCACAAATGCAGCGTGATTTGTAACGGTTGCTGAACGTCATGTGGATGGATGAAACCAATTTTTGATTGCATAGTGACATCAAACCCAAAACAGTCATATCTGGATGATGATAGATCTTCGTGAGTACCTTGCCAAGCCATTGCATTACTGTCTTGCGACAGCTTGAGGCGGCGGTGGTCTAGTGGTATAGTCTCAGCTTCAGGGCAGAGTGGTTCCAAATCCGAGCTCCCATTAAAAAGAAGAACCGCTATTTAAGAATATCTGGTGCATTCTATATTCTGTGGGGATAAATTTTCTCTTGATGGTGGGGTTCCGAAGTTTCGAGAGGGGTTCGAGCTCAGGTGTCATCTGATCACGGTCCAAAATTAGAAGTCTGTCCTAAAATAGCCCTGGTGTTGCTTTAAGGGAGGGACATTAATATAATTAAACTATCACGACTTGTGGTTCCACGGTATATTTTATTCTGAACTTTTTTTCTTTTTTGAGGAAAGTTGTCCTGTATTCGATTGGAAAATTGCCCTGCATCTAATCACTGCAGAACGGTATATTACGCTTTTGTGCGACTGCGTGGTGCCTGCATTGTGACTAGTATACTTTGACAATCTGGCACCAATCATTTCATCTGTATCTCTATCAGCCTCTGTATCTCTGGAAATCGTAACAAGGAAGGTTGGAGTAGGAAAGGAAGGTTTAGACCTTCTATATTCACAGCAACGCACAAAAATAAGTGCACTCGACCCCTCAACTTCCTTGTGTAATAAAGAAGTATGATGCGATTTGATCTTCATGATATTATGGAAAAGGCATGATACTCTGTCTAATGTGTCTTCTTATCTGTATGCGAGCATTTTGACCGTTTTTCTTTCTACTGGTTGGATAAAATATTTGACGTAACGATTTTCAACATCAAAATGTCATTACCAATGGAAGCAGCAAGTTACTTAAATCAAATCAGGTATACGCTTTTGTAAAGATTTTCAATTATCATTGCAAAAGCCTCTACTTGATTTTATTTAAATAAGTTGATGCATTTTTGAGTAAGTTCCAAAATACAAGACAATACAGATTACCAAACGATCTTCAACCTTTGCAGATTTGGTTTAATACACAATTGTGGCGATAAATCTGTGTACCAAATTTCATGCATGTAGTCTTTTGAATGTGTGAGTTATTGTATTCACATGCATACAGTCAGAAAGCCTTCCTTTGAATAGATTTCGTTCAAAATTTGATAGAAATCTAAGAACTTTCAGATATCAAATTTCAAAATTAAGCCTAGATATCAAATTTCACCCGTTCATATGAAAGGTTTTTTAATAATCATGTTCAAACACGAGCAGATATAATTCAAAAAATTTATGTGTCTGACGTAGAGAGGTTTGAAATGTGGGTATTTGTCAAAATCTCAAATCTAGATTCTTTTTTTTTTTTTGATGATGATTTAAATATTTTCTTTTTGCTAAACTTATCTTACTAGAATATAAAAATCAAGGTAAGAGCATCTTAAAAATGAAATCATATCGTCATGAATGAAATTTAAATTTCTTTCCAATAATTAGATTTCTTACAAAACAGATACTAGTTGGTAAAACTGGGATAAAATTAAGAAATCCCAAAAGCCACAATCACCTGTATATATCTAAATTTCTTTCCCAATTTTTTCCCTTGGTTTCTTTCTTTCTCACCAATAAAAACACCATTTTTTACAACACTTTAAGCTTAAAGAAACTTACAGAATCTAATCTTTCCTTATCAGCTTGTCGCTCGTTCAACACATTTCCTTTGAACTGGATAACCCAATTTCGGAACGTAGACTTTTCTGACAAAAACACCTGTTACTCAGTCAGCTGCAAACAAATCGCTTTCAAGGATCTTGAATGCCATTCGAGGTACAAAGCTTTTATCTTTACGATTCCAATTAATCTGGACGAAAGACCGATTGAGTCAAGCGATGGAAAATCTGCCTTGTTCCTCTCGATCAGCAAAGGCGGAAAGCCGATTTTGCAGTAAAGGAACAATTCAACCGTACTTGGGGTGCGTTGCGTGTCTATCCTGCAAGTCAAGGGGACATGCTCTTGGTAAATACCTCAGGGATCGGATAAATATTGAAGGAAAAGATCTAAAAATTATTTGTTTGTATTCTAGGCTGAAAACGTGTTTAGCAAACATTTTAAAATCTTGATAAATGCATTAAAATCTAGATAAAACATCGTATCCTTTGCCGATGCAAATACGAAGCGGGTTAGAAAAAGAAGGAGATGAGCAGGATAATGTATCGAGAAAGAAATAATTTTTTTAAATTAAAGGTAAAGTTGCTATTGACTTTTTTACAACAAAGAAAAAGCCTGATGGAGCATTGATGCAAGAGGATGAAGACTTTTAAGAATGAAATTCAAAGATTACACAAGAACATAACTCATCATTGATGCAAGAACACATCTCAACAAGAAAAATGCAAAAAGAAATAATATGCACACACAAACACACTGTTACGAATTTGTGTTATTGCGTCCTTACACAGTTTGTCTCATAGTAAGGATGGGGATTTTCCTAATATTTAAAGGATGTTGTACGAAAATTATTTCAGTGACAACCCGGCCTTCGCGATAAACTCGGCGAATGTAATGTGGAAAATAAAGGTTCGCCAATATGAAGGAACTTGAGTGATATCTCGATTAGGAGCGAAGATCGGGGATCTTTTTAGAGAATTCGATATCCTGTTTTAGAGATTGTAACAACGCGAGAATGAGATAAAGCCACTCAAGCGAGCCTATTTTTTGTTTAAAATGTTGAACGCAAAACGAGTTATCCAGCTATTCTTCCATTCCAGCTATGGTAGCGATATACTGCTATTTAAATAGCGATTTTCTGTCAATTAGTACGTTGTTGATTTCTGCAAGTGCTATCTTTGTGAACACTGAGACTGTGTTTTACTACCGAACACGTATACCTATATTATAGAATTTGTGAACTTACTACATTCATTGGAATTTATATTGATATTCATTTCAGGTGATATTTAAATTTCAAATTATTCTAACCAATTAAAGACCTTCCTCCCCTCTCTTTTTGTCATGAATCAGTTTTCAGTCGAAATATCTCAAACTTTACAATCATAAAGTTTTCTTCTGAATGAATAAATAATGTATTAATATATTAAAGAAAAAAATCCTGAAAAAAGGGAGTCAAATAAAATTAACTCTAAATTTTGTTTTATATTGCATATTTTTACGCATTTGAACTGGCAATTCTGTTTTCACTTGAGATAGGTTCCATTTCTCATTAACCCTGATATTTTATTGCTTGGTGTTTATAATTTGTTTGAACAATTTAAATATTTACTGAATCAGATATTTTACTCTATAAATAACTAATTTTGCATCATTATTTTCAAAAAGGCGAATTATCTTAGCTGTTTTATGCAGAACGAAAAAGTTTTACTCTTCGATCCCAGCTTTTTCCATTTTAATTGCTGCTCGGAAAATCGTTTGGTAATAATTATCTTATACTTATCGCTTTGGCAACGGAGCAGGAAGGAAGAGGAAAAGCCATTCTTTTTGAATTTTTCCTTTCAAAACAGTGCCGGCATATCTTATGGGAGAACTACAATAACAAAGAGCTGCGGCATGAAAAAAGAGCTGTAATTAAAACAAATAACCTTTCCCTTCCTCCTTTCCTTGCTATTTTCTTTCCATTTTTTTTAATGCTTATGCTGCTCTTCTATATACCCAAGGGTTAATCTACAAGAAAAATGCCTTTTTTCTTCTTTGTATTTTAACGAAGATACAGTAGCTGGAGATTATTCCTCATTTGTAAATGCAGCTAATGGCGAAAAAAAAGGAACATTATGTGATATCAGCAACGGGTTTTTATGAGAGCTCTGGTGCGATAGAAAACAATTAACGATTTTCTCGAAGTCTTAATCGGGAATCTTTAAGGGCAAAATGTTATTTCAGATATTGAAGATATTTTTTATAGTAATGAATTAAATGAAATCGAGAAATTCGCAGTAAGTCTTAGTATTTTTATTGAAATATAATTAGATGTTCTTTTTTATGAAGTGAAACACTAGGTTTATTGTAAAATAAATTAACACATTTGGATTCAAATACAAGGGTACAATTTGTAATTTAATTGTTTCAATGTTATAGTTAGAATGTTAAACGAAGTAAATGAGAGTAATTCATCAAAATGCATCCAAACTGTTCAGCAAATAATATATTTGTTTTATTTACTTCGTCACTATTTATAAATAAATCATCAATAAAAAAGTTTTGTGATTTTAAAAAACATCAAATTTTGAGGTTTTCATAAATTAAAAAAAACAATTCCATGTTTTCTTATTTTCACAAATTGCCCAATAATATTTTACAATATCTTTACGACAATGACCGGCATTCTGAATATCTAGCAATTTGAGATATGTAATATTCTGTGCTACTATGGTGACAACATTTGAAAAAATTATAAATGATTATTTGAGCACATGATGTCTCAGAACTGAAATGAGTTAGATCTATCAAATGTGATCTTTTGCTTCCTTTTTTTCATATATTTTGGTAGAAGTTCAGTGAAAAATTTGGTTTTATATGCATATGCATGGAAATATAATAATTGCTAAGGTGACAACATTTTAAATAATTATTAACAATTATTTGTGCACATGATGACGTGAAAAATGAAGTATAATTATTATACACAATTATTTGAGCACATGATGACTTAAAAGTTAAATGGGTTAGGGTTAGACATATCAAATATGAACTACCTTTTTTTTTTCTTTTTCATATATTTAGGGATCAAATTCATCAGTGTAAAGTGTATCTTTCCGTGCATTATATGCAAATATAATAATTCAAAATTGCAAAGAATTAGCATATGAAATTTTGAGTCTCATTTTGTTACAATAACTATAGAAAAGTCGAAAAATTTGGCTTAATTCGTCATCCGTTAGATGACGAATTTACCTGACATATGCTTGTCAGTTCTAGTGTATATGAATGCAAAATTAACAGAAAATGAAATTTGGTATGAAGTAAACCCAAATTGTAAATGTGTGTCAAATTTTAGATTCAATTATTAAAAGGATAAAAATTCAAAGTAAATACTCGTATTTCTTCACTGTCACCCTAGTAGCACAGAAATATTGTACAATATTCTACGATGTTAAATATAGATGTTTATTATATCGTTGAATATCGAATTATGTAATATAATATTGCACAATATAGATTATCATTGTGCAATAGGCTGTAATACCTGGGTACAAATGCATGAAAAACATATATTGTATATGTATGCAAGAAACCCATAGAGACTGCATTGCAATTTTTAGAATAATATCTTACTGTAACATTTCCTACCTACATTTTATTTCGTTAGATTTATTGGGAAATTAATTATATTGTATTTATTACAAAAAATTTAATAACATTGCGTATGATAAAGCTGCATCAGTTTGAATGCGTCTTTATAGCAAATTAAGAAAAATAATTTTATTTAAAATAAGAGAAAAACTTTTTGACGAAATTTAAAATATATTGCATAGTTCATAATTTATTTTGGATTAATGGTAAGATGCGAGTAAAGCAAATCAGTCGATTTTAGGTAATTAACTTTAAGCCTCTTCTAAATAAAGTTTTAAAATATTTTATGGACAACTTTTACGATACGAAGAAAATTTCGTTTATGGAAAGACCAATGCGTTTTTAAAAATTCATATATTCCTAAAATCTGCATATTTTAAATTAGCTTAAAATGTTTTATTTGAAATGTAATTAACTCGTTATTTTTTGACAATCAACCATTAGATTTTTATCATAAAATACTTAGTAAACTTATATTCAATGGATCGTAATTTTTTTTTCGACTCTTTTACAAAATATGGGATTTAAATACAGAAGGATAAAATATTTTATTTAATTAATGTTTTCCTGGATATTCACCAGGAAAGAATTATTTTCATTGTATTGAGTTATTAAATTCAAAGAATTGAGTGTTTTCATCAACGTATCACGATGAAATTATATCTCTTTGGTAAATGCTTCTTGATTTTATCTCCGAATAATTATCAAGTTTTCATATTAAGAATAATATTAAGAAATGATTTCTTTAAGAAGTGTAATAAATTAAATAAACGTAAGCGCTGCATTCATAAAATATTCAAAAAATTCTACATTCAATGCATAAATATATCATTTGATTACTGCAATAACTGATTACTACGATAAACAATTTAATTTCAAAAAGTGACTGTCAAGTTTTATTTTGAAATGTAATAGAATTCTTGCTTATGAAATAGAATTCTTTCTTATAAAACTAAGTAATATGTTTATTTTTCTAAGAAAAATAAACATATTACTTAGCGGAAGACCTAGGCATTGGAGAATATTGATTGCTAACTGGCCTCTTAATAATAATAATAATAAAAGATTTATTCGCTGGTGGAAAGTAGATTATATGTCTTGGGCAATGCTAAAAGCATACGTTTTCTTTCTCTCTGCTATAGAGTAGAATGTTGGTCACAAGTAGGTGATGACT
>JAPMOR010005925.1:246110-286343 GCA_026543865.1 Argiope aurantia
CAATTAATTTCTTATACTAAAATATTCGTAATAACACCAATAAGTTATTAAAATTGCAATCGCATTTTTATGTTTTTCTTTTCAATATAAAAGACAGAAGGGTATATTATAACCTTTATGCAGATAAAAATAGATTTAAATTCATACAATATATAGAATTTTAAATAATTTGTATATTCGGACTCATTTCTTCTGAGAATAGAAGCAATTCATTATTTTCGTATCAAATTTGATTTAGGTCGAAATGCAATCTATCGCTTTTTGAAAAATTTATTGAATAATAGTTCAAACTAGGTCTAATTTACTTTAAGTATATATTATTTAATTTCTTATATAAGTGTAATAAGTATACATACTTATATAAGTATAAAAAAATATATAATTATTATTTAAACCGTAATTAATTTTCAACTTTTTTAAACTTAAATTAGCCCATGCCATTTTATTTAAGAATTTACTTTCATTTCCTGATCCAAATCCTGGAGTTTATTTTTAATTAATTATTTCTAACACGCTGTCTAAAACGTTGAGGGCCATCGCAAATCTTACGGTCCTAGCGAAGGAAAAAAAGAAGGTCTAACACCGATGCATATCTTTCAAAGATAGCTACAATTACCTTTCCTAAGTCTACACGTGTCAAAGAAATGTCTAAAAAATTCTCTTGATAAAAGAAGTAAGGAAAAAATTTTCACGCTTTGTTTCTTGTATCTCGATGCAGACAGATGCGTTTTATCCCTATTCCCCGTGCACAAATAATGTCTTCAGGTGGAAAAATGAATTTAAGTTAATTCCAAATTTGTCTTAATTTTGGCCATGCATCTGCAAAATCATGTTTATATATATAAATCCGCGATCTAAAATTTTAAAAATATTATTCTTTGAAAAATTGGTTATATATATATTCAATTTCTTTCAAAAATAGAATTGTTTTAAATATTACAATTTTATGTTATTTAATTAATGAACGATGCTGTTTAGTGCTGCAATACATTTCTACTTACACTTTAAATATAATTTTCTATAAAAATTAGTGTGTATATAACATTTCTTTTTATAAAATTTAAAATTGGAATTTTCATTAAAGGAAATTGATTTGTTTTCTCGCTTATATATATATAAAAGTTTTCTTTCTAAATCTAATTGCATTATTTTTTACCATTGATAATATTTATATTATCTCATAAAAATATGTGTCAAACTGTAAGAAAATTATTTTATTTTTTTAAAAAAATATTCTAATTATATGTTACATAATTTATATCTAATTAATATAAAAAGGCAAAAGTGGCAGATGTTCTATATGATGCTAACTTCCATTATTAGTGTAGTTACGTTAAACATGACACGCAATAGATAACTAACAGTAAAAAGAGAAGAAAATTACCAGAACAATGCTTGTTGTAAAAGAATTGCGTAAGAAAATCTTTTATGAACTCATTTCCTAAAACTAACACATAGTTAAACTGTTCCATTTGCAAAAATCTAATTATGAAAGATAAACAGATCTTCATTAACTGAAGATTTCGAGTAACCAACGATAAGAACCATTTCAAGTTGCTTTTTCTGTACTAATTACAATGTTTCCTTTTGCAAAAGATATTCTGAATAACTGTTAAGTCATCTTAGAAATGAATAGTTAATGTTCAAATTACGTTGTGAGAAAATACAGGCATGACTGTAGAAGTAAATTAAATTTGCATTATCAGGAATGTTTTGTGTGCTACCATATTTTGAATTTTAAAAATTGATTTTAGGTGTTGAGGCAAGGGGAACGTCGTGCAGCTGCAGCGTGAACCACTTTGCCTGCACCACCCCTCAGTATGGCAATTGCACCTGTATTCCCGTAAGGTGGCGTTGTGATTCCGACGATGACTGTGGAGACGGAAGTGATGAAATCGACTGTGGTGAGTGTTAAGCGTAAAGTTAAACATATTCACAACATTGCATTGGAAAATTTAACATCTCTAGAAAATTTTAGAATGTTTTTTAAATAAAAATAAAAGTTTTTGAGAAGTCTTTAACACATTACAAATGTAAACAGAAACTGGAAGATTTAGTAATAAATTCGTTTACTAATTTAAAAATAGAATTTAAAAAGTTATTAAATGTTAATTGACGATCTCATAGTAGCGAGTAGAATGTTCAAGAGATATTTAACTTGCATATATATTTGTAAAAGGTTTATCTATTAGGTAATGGATGTGACAAGCTACTTTTTATCTTGCAAAATAGGACAAAACATCTAGATGCACATTATCTTTCACATGAACTGATGTGAAAGCAATAAAGAAGTTTAAATTTGGAGATCAAGTGATATGAATACTGATTGAAAAATAACATAAAAAGTTCCATGAAATTTTCTTATAAAATCATTACCAGGATAGTCTAGCGCCATCTATTGTATTCAGTGTTTGAAAACTAAATTTAGGAGCCGCATCAGTGAATCCAGTTATTCACAACTACAATCTATACAACTTTTTAATGTATCTAATATCTCTAGGATAGTCTGAATAAACTACAATTACAGAAAATTCTGAAAATATGGTTTTCCAAAAGTTAATCGCTGTATAAAAAAATCCATTAAAAATAGTTTTTATAGTATATTTAATGTGCACAATAAATAATAAATCTTATATTTGCTTTATGCCCCTTTTCTGAAAAATAGAATGTTTTATTTAGTGAAAAAATAAGTTACTTTCATTAATTCTGTTGATGCCTTAAATCTATCAAATGACTCAATATGAGAAAATATTTTTTTCTCATTCCAAACCCTTTTTTAAATTATCTTTAAATTATTGATTAAAGTTTAGATGAATTTTAGGCTCTTAGTTGTGCCTCAAAATTTTATGAAATATTTAATTCTAGAAAATCCTTTATTAAATACATGATTTAAAAGTGCGAAATTTGCTTAATAACTAAGAAAAAATAGCATTTTGAGGCTTTGATTTTTGAAGAAAGATTAATAAATTTTGAGGTTCGAATAATAAACTGAAATTATTAAAACTCTGCGCAATTTTTTTCCTGCAAATTTATACCATTGTGTGAAGTTGTTACAGATTTCCAGAAAAAAAACAAAAAAACAATGAGATTCAGAATTAAGTTTTCGAATTTGTCTTTAGTTTGGATATTGCCGAAGATTTATTTATTAATTTTCACACAAAATTATTAAAAAGGAACCGATAGAAGATAACATAGATTTAATATCTCGGAAAAAACTTATCATGTGAATTCATCTATTATGTAAGAATTGTTCTTTGAAGTGAAAGTATTTCGAAAGTAATAAAGAGATCACTTTGTTATTTTCTGTAATGATTTTGTCATCTACGAAACAAATGATGACAGAATTTACTTTACTGTCCTCGTTTAGTTTCGTCATGTATTTTTTATTATAGATTCCTTCTTTTGTTGCATGAATAAAACATACTGATACTTCATAAGTCATACATATTCCTTTTGTAATTCTTCACATTCAATTATTATTAGTACAAATTCATCGCACTCTGTTTCTAGCAATGTTCCTTATATTCTGTGGGTCATATTCAATGTTATTCTTTTAAAATCTACATTTATCAACTGCTGCCTAAACCATTTATAGAAAACAGAAATTTTTCTTATTATTTTCCAATGATCAATTCGTTTGCATTCAATTACCTGAACGAATGAATTTAAGTAAAGAAAAGAAAAACACGGAACGACATCTGTATTTTCAGAATATTTATTTTGATTTATATGTATATAAATTAAAAATAGAAAACAGACAACAGACAACACAATCTGTTATTTGCATCTGATTATTTTAAATACAAATTACTATAATTTATATATAAATTTATATTTACAATAAAATAGTAATTTACAAAAGCGTCATATATATATAATATGTATGTGTGTGTAATCATATCCCTAATTTAATATTTTCTGTATTTCCTGATCCAAAAATCTCTTTTTTTACTTAGTTATTTCTACCACGAGCACTAAATAACTGCTGACACTTTTAGTTTCTCAGGTTCTGACTGGAGGAAAAAAATCCCTACGGCAGAGTTTTAATAATACCCAAAAACTCCCTTTCCTAATCAGACTCATGTCAAGGGAATGCTTGTCAGAATCTCTCAATAACACACTAGGCTGTTCACCCCCGCCTAATCAAAGGCATTCGGAATACATTTGATTGACCAGATCACCAAGTTGATTCCTAATGGCCGACATCGACCATAGTACAATCCTTACTAAGAGAAGCCCGTCCTGTCATCGGAAAGAGGTAACGACCTCCACCATTGAGGGCCACTCTCTATATCCACTTGGGAGGACGAAACCAACCACTCATCCTCATATGAAGTACTCATCCTCCGGGCGGGAGTGAATCTCTGAGTAAAACTCATTGAGGTAAAATTTTCTTCCACTTTGCTCTTATGTCGCGATATAGACAGAACGCATTTTATCATTGTACAACAGCCAATAATGTAAACTGCATTGATGCATTTTGGAAAGTCTGTGAGAATTGATGCTTTTTCTCGAACATTCTGCAATAAAGGTTCATTCTACCTATCTAACCTCCTATGAAATTGTGGACATCAGACAAGGACGTGTAAGATATGAATGCTCAGATCTTTTTTCATAACTTCACATAGGAGATATTAAGCTTCTTATTTTAGTTACAACATACCAAATCGAATATATCAAACATACCCAGATTAAGTTAAGTGAACTGATGTGTTTGCATCCGTATGAAAGATCGATGGTACAGTAAAACTTTTGAGAGATATGCTATAAAATATAACCAAGATCTGCATTTTAAGTTCTAATAATACATTGCTATAATAATTTAAATAATTGTGTTTTGGAGTTATCGTATTAACATGAATCCCTCTGTACAAATTGGCAGATAGCCAACGTTTTAACTTGATTTGTTCAGTTTCCTCGAACAACCTGATTCCTCAGCAGAATTCCAGGAAAATTATTTCTTTCAAAATTTGATAGATATTTGGTTTTAAATTAATATACCAAATTTCATCTATCTAGCTCAAAAACCTTTCGAATAATTTTATTTATAGATAGTCATTAATCCAAAAATGTGTTTTCAGACTCAAAGATGTCTTAAATATTATAGATTTGTCAAAATATCAAGCTTGAATTTTTTGACAAAAACAAAAATTCTCTGTATATGGCATTCGGAAAAGTAAAAAGGTAATCTTGAGCTCATTGTGAATATTGAAAAGATTCGAATCCCAAACAATTGTACTCCTATCGCACTAAATAAAATGCTCTATTCCAATATAATAGCTTTAACCCATCTAAAACAAGTATGACAGAATGGTCATGTAATTCCATCCAGCGAGATCATTTATTCTTTTTTTTGTCATTGTTCTTTTTTTGTTGCATGCATAAAACATGCTGATTTGTCATACGCCATGTTTGAGCCATATCTTATTTTCTTTCCAGTTTCGACTGCTATTACAAAGCCGTGGCATTCCCAGAGCAGCAATGTTTCGAATATTCCTCCGGTTATGAATCAACGCGAAAAATGCAAGTGAATATGACATAGAAATAGGCTTAAGATATTGGAATCCATTCTTTCGGAAATTCCTTTATGATGAAGTTTTCTTTTTTGTTTCTTTTTCTATTTCCCTTCGCTTTAACGTGGGACGTGCGGAACTTTTTCTTTCCCTCGTGCCTTGCAACTTTTTATAGGATTCTTTAAATCCTCTTAAGATAAGAAAGACGCGGAAGTAACAAAAGAATTTTCACTTTGTTCTAAAAGTGACTTTTTGGACGTTTTGGTTTCGTGTTTCCACAACGATTCTTTCTTTTCAGGGATATTATTTTTTAATGCAGACGTCTGAAAGAATAGTTAAGTTAAGTAATATTAAATGTTGCATAATCTTATTTCATGTTTCAAAATCAGCGCTTTTCTTTTTTTTTTTCATTTTATTAGAAAAATATTTAACCATTTTTTAAAAACTTTTTTGAGGCATCATATTTTATGTCATTAATATAAATCTGCCCCCTGTGATTTTAATAAAATGGAACTCACATAATCACAATTTCTTCTATAACATGCTCTTTCAGAAGTTTTAATTTTGAATTTTTCCCTCGATTCTTCTTTTTTTTTGTATATTCTATGATTTTAGTGGACATTTAAAAAAATGGTTTTGTCGCATTCATTTAACTATTATGAAATCTTTGAAATGCTTAAAAATTAATATCATCTCTTCCATCTCTTAGTAAGAAAATAATTCTAATATTTTCAATTTCTTTGCCTCTTCATTTTTAAAATTTATTAAGTAATTAATTTACTTCTGCAGTGCCAATGAATTTTAAGAACATAATAAAATGCTATTAAATAAATGTTGCTTAGTAATTTAATGCATAGCAAAAAATTATTACATTATGCAGAGTTAAATTTTAGATAATAAAATGAAAATTTTTCAAAATTTTTCTTCTACCTGATTTTAATAAGTAGATTCTATTCAATATTTTAAAATTAACATCGCATTTTTGATGTTTCACGTAAAAAGGTATTTCATCATCCTTTGAAATTATTGGGTGTGTAACATTTTTAACTGAAAGAATTAATTGCACTTCACTGTGCCAAAAAATAAATATGGAGGGTTGTGTTTCAAAGTAACAACAACCACCTTCAAAAATTACAACAACCTTTAAAAATTATTATGCAACTTCTGGCTAATATATATAATATAGGCAGTTGTGTGACCGAAAAGATAGCACTTTTGGAATTAACTATAGTTTATTTTACTACAGGAAGGCACAATTTGTCCGTACTGTTCGTCTCAGTATCCTGAGACCACCACTTTTAGGTGATTCTATCTCATTACGGGGTGAGACGCGGAAGGATAAGCGCATTTCCGGAATTCTTCCTCATTCTTTGACAATTTCCATCCTATGAGATACTTTTTTGTTCAATTTTTTTCACGTCTGTGTGAATATCGTGGCGTTTCTGCTTGTATTATTTTATTTTAATTCAGTTCACGAGCAATCCGAATTTACTTCATTGTTAAATGTAAACATCTCCTTCATTCATTTTCCCTCTCGTTTCCGTTTTGATGAATTAAACCCATCCTAACGCATGCGCAAAAGTGCGGAAGGTTTTAGTATCCGTTGGCAAACAATAGGAGGAAGGCAATGGTAAAAAGGCACGCCTGTTTATATAGCGACTAAAGAGCAAAGTGTCTGAAATCTTTCCCTTAACTGTTTTACAGAGAGATTCTGATAGAGATTTTTATTCCTTCACTTCGGGGATGAGAAGTATACTACCCATCAATTTTTAAAGCACTTGTTAGAAATAATTAAATAAAAAAGTGGGTTTCGGATGAAGAAATAAGAGAAAATTTTAATATAATGAAAAAAGGGCAACTTTAAGATTTAAAAAAAGTAGGAAATTAATTAGGATTTGTAGAGGGACGAGACTCTTTATTATGTGTTATGCCATGGATGAAAGAATGAGTTCAGTTTCAGGAACTACTTTTTATTAGCGGGTTAAGTTCCACGGCACAAACATTTAACACAAGCATATTGAAGAACAAGGCATAGAACAAATACCCACGGCAAGCAAGGACAACACAAGAGACAAGAATGAGGAATCATGGGTAAACATGGCTCTTGATAGGTGGCTCTAGCAGCGCCACCTATGAAGAAAGAAGAAGGCAGTAATTGTAACCGCTACAGATTTAAATTAAGAGATATCATCACACACAAGCTCGCGTGCGCACGCGCACACACGTAGCTTAGAAAACATATTGAATTTTCTGCCAACCAAACAGCACTTGTGAGAAGATATGCTGCTTCATTTTATTGTTATAAACTACAGCAGAAACTCATCGGTTGTGGTTCAACATTTGTGGTGAACCTGCCACTGGATGCAACTGACAAGAGCAACTTAATAATTTCTATATATATGACAAAAAACATAGCAAAACCCTAAAAGAAAATGCGAAATGTTGATTTAGAACAGTACTTCTTAAACCATCAATTTAGGCAAAGCATTGAAAGAGGAAATTCAGAATATGGCGAAAGAAATGACAAGGTGGATTTCGAACAGGACATTGCTCTCCCCCATATACTGCCAGATTATTGACAAAAAAAAAAAAAATAGAGTCACTCAATTGGGATGTGTTGCCACACCTCCGTATACAACAAATGTTGCCTCTTTTATCCTACTGGTTATTTCTCGCCTTGCAAAGAGTGCTTTCTAGAGAGAAGCCCAATTCCCAATTAGAATTCGAATACTGATTTGATAATATGATTGCATCGAAACAACATCTTTTGTAAACAACCAGATCGAAAAATGGAGAAATGATAGAGTTTCGAAAGGAAAATATTTTGAATAATGTTTTTTTTTTTTCACAACCAGCAAATACCTTTTTTTAAATTCAAAAGGATAGAATTCATATTTATATACCCAATATTTTCTAATTTCATATTTAATTTTGTTAGACGTTTTGACAATTTACGAGTACAATGAATTAATAATACAATTTCATATTACAATTTTCTTGTAAAAAAAAGTAGAGAATAATAGGACTTATCTCTTAGTAGATTATTGTTTTGAATTTTAAGAATTCAAATGGGAATTCTTAAAATCTTCGTGCTCTGTCTCTGAAAGATTCTACAAAATGTTTTAAAATTAGTATAGTTTCTTAATTCATTTTATCAAGAAAATCTCATCATTTTTTTAAAAAAATATTTTTGCGATTTCATATTTAATTGCATTACACTTTTTATCAATTTTCGTAATTTTTGTCAATCAGAAGGAAATAACAAAACATTATTAGTTTCTCTTTTAGCAAAATATCATTTCATGATATGTTTTCGTGTAATTCCCATTCATTTGATATCAGATATGCTATGTGATGTATAATTTGGCTTAATTCTTTTAGTTTTATTAGTTTTTAGCACATTTTGATGTAATTTCACTTGAGTGATGTAGAGTCCACGTAATTAAATATTTTACGTCTCTGAAAACAATGATTAAAGGAAGTTTCTTTGCTATCCACAATTTTAGAAACGCCATAACAATTGTGTACGGCGAAGCTTTTTGGGAAATGCTACATTTGTACACATGTACATGATTTGATAAAATGAATTAAATTTTAATTGATTTAATTTTTATCAACATTCTAATTATATAATGGTTTTTCTTTTGCATCATCAATCTTATTATATAATATTATATTATTTTCATGTACGTTCTAATCAAATAATTATATGATTAGAATATTCATAGAGATGAATAACTATTAAAATTATATGATCGTATTTCATTTGTTGAACGTTCTAATTATATAAGATTAGAAAGTTCATACAAAGGAATAACATTTGAAATTATATAACTTCATTTTTATCAATATTCTAATTATATAGTGGCTTTTCTTTTGTATGAGCGCTCTTATTATATATTGGTCCTTTATTTGTATAAGCATTCTAATTATATAATGACACTTCATTTTATTAGCTCGTAAGCAAAACATAAAATTCTGGTTGTACAACTTTTATTCAGCATTTAAGGAAAACTGTAAATAAAATAATGAGATATATATATTAAGAAATCACATTTCGTTCAATAAAAGACTGGGAAATTAGTATGATGAAAATTCATGAAGCTTTTCTTTAAAATTTCCCATTTTTTTTTAAAAAACACATTGAGAACCTGCAATTTTTAGAATTCAAGAAAATTAGAGAAAAAAATTAAATGTCGATATGTTTCAGGTTATATTCAATAAGAAATTATATGCAGATGGTCATTGGCAATATTGCAAATCTATTGCTAGATAAGAATTCATATTTTCTATCTCTTTTCTTAAAATTTATTATTTTATGTGTTTTCTTCGATCTTTATGAACTCTATTCCGTATGATATTGCCTTTAAGAATATCATATTTTCAGAATATGTTATTATTTCAATTAACATCCTATCTGAATCCTATTTGTGGCATTCCACATTTGTGAGACCTGTGAAAGCTCATACAATAAAATATGTATAAATATGGAAAATATTATTTTATGAAGCAGGTAAATGTTTTATAGAAAATAAAGAAAAAAGTATCGGATTGGACTAGAAAACATGTTTTTCTCAAAATTATTAATTTCTTTATATTTTTGTTCAAATCCTTGAAAAGTTTCAGCTTTAGTTTAAAATGCAAACAAATTCTTCTTTGAATTTCTTTCAGAATGGATAAACACATTAAAATTTCTGAAGGAAATTTTTCTATTGCGAAGTCAAAAACTTAAATAGAAATAATTTTAAAAAAATTCGCTGTACGGAATGAAATGATTATATTAAAGTATATTTATCTAGCTTCTCATCTTTCATACCAACAACAGACATGATACGGATGTGAAAAGAATGAAGGAATAAGTAAAGAAGTTTTATCATCTAGCAAATGGAAAATATTTATTTTGTCTAGTTATTATATATAAGAAGCTCTTTCTCTCTATTTCTTCAAATCGATTTGCAAATATATGTTTCGATTTGGTGAGGGTTATAGATCAAATTACTTAAGTTTAGATGTTTCTATAGATAATTTTCGAAATATTTTTCAACTATGGTTAAGAACATTTATTAGTTTCAGAATTTTATACATTAATGCTAAATTGATAGGAATTTATTACAACATCGAAGTTTACCTTTATTTTTATTTACCCTTGTATTAAATAAAAAAAAATTTTCTTGCATTCAATGCAGAATTTCAAAACTTTAAGGCAGTATCTCTGAATTAAAAACTATATTTTCAAGCCGATATACATTAAATGATTTACAATTAAATTATTATTTCATAAATTTTACAACTAATTTATGGTTTTAAGATTGAAAAAAATATTTTACAATAACTAAACGAATATAAACATTCAAAACATCATTTTTAAATACTTTTTATAATTCAAAGGACTACTATAATTGATATTGGTCCTTTTATATGTTTATTTTCATTTTAGAAAGTTTTAAATTTATCGCTTTTATAAAACATTACATCACATATTTCTTTTAATTTAATTATCAAAATTTATTTAATTAAAAATTACAAATATTTTTCAAAGAATTTTTATTCTGCAGCTTTTCAAACCTTTATAAACATAACATGGACATTTCTCAAACATTTTCATAATCATATAAATCGTCATTTTTTAAAAGTTTTATTCTTTTATCACAAACTTCCTGCATTGTTTAAAAATT
This sequence comes from Argiope aurantia, assembly GCA_026543865.1. Taxonomy (NCBI): domain Eukaryota; kingdom Metazoa; phylum Arthropoda; class Arachnida; order Araneae; family Araneidae; genus Argiope; species Argiope aurantia. The sequence continues at coordinate 257,299 of JAPMOR010005925.1, forward strand.
TCATCTATATTTCAGTTTCTGCAATGTAAGAAATAAAGCTACTTATTGTTTCTGAATTCGAGCAAGACCAGTAAACTTTCATACATGTGAAAACTCGAAATTATACATTTCATATATAAGCAACTTTATTAATAAAGTTATTAGTATTACATCTAAATAAAAATGAAAATCCAATATGCTGTTAATTTAGTGACAAGCGACTAAATAAAGAAATTTCTTTTCAGAAAATTTTAATAATAAATCAACTTTCTTTCCATACATATACAATTAAATACTTTGTATCCACTTTTCAATTAATGGGATTCACCATCTATAGAAACAGTCTTTTAATGGAAATAGCAAGTAAAGCAATAAAATAGAAATGTAATACGTTTTTTAAATATAAGCTTTTGATTTTGTCATTAATACACAAACCACCATTGAAAAAAAACGAATAGAGTGTAACAGCAATTTTTGTTGTTTTTATCTACATCGATTTTCAATTCGTTTATTATGCTCTTCAATTTAATTTTGTTAATAAATCACTATAAATGTAATTCAAATGAAAATATACAATTATTATGAATTTAAAAGAAGAAGATATTCCATGGGTTACACTATTGTTTTGAAGAGTATTTCTGAATCAGAATTTCACTTAAATTAGAGAACAAAATTATGGCAGACATCCCCTGTTTTATAATAGTCTTATAATCCTAATAGCATGTCACTTTTCTACGGTAAGAACAGAAAATAAATACCTTCCAATGACGAAATTGGTTTGACATAAAAATCCCAGCTATATTATCAATTTTAGCAAAAGAAGAATTGACATAAAGCAACAAAATCATGTGATTTTAAGTCAGAGGAATACTTGAAGACAGAAATTGGAGAAGTTAATTTGAATTGTAGAAATGTTTTTTTCTTGTTATTCTTCTTAGATGTAAATTCTTCTTCTTATTATTATTCTTAGATTATATTTCTATATATAGTTAACGACATACGTTGTACTGATAGTTTAAATATATCTCTATTCGGCATTTATTTAGAAAGATTATATCTATAAGATATTTTTTTTCCTTTTTGAGAAAATAATATAAGCAGAATTTTATCAAAATAAGAAACAAGGTTTCATTAAAATAAAAAAAAATCCTGAAGACTTCATTCATTATTATTTCAACTCTTCAGTACGCAATATAATTTTGAAAACATTTGTAAAAAAAAAAGATTTGTTTAATTAATATATAGGCTTTCAATATGTACATTAGCGATTGATTCTAAAATTTTTTACCCCAGAATGATATTGTCTTAGCATTTGTGGAGACTTTCTGCATTTTACTTATTTTATGAAATGATAAGATAAAATAGATTAATAAGCAAAAATTTTCTTCTATTAATTTAAGGAAGAATGCCTAAATCACTTAGGTAATTTTGGGGTGGGACATAAAAACGCAAATACCTTATCAATTAAGTTTTATTTTAAAGAGAAAAAAAGATTATATTTGTTTCTCTTCACCTGCCTGAATAACCAGTTTAGAAACAACCCCTTCGTTTCAGGAAAGCATAATATTTAATGCGTTTTTAAGTAGAAAGTTAGTTTGAAGTTAATGAAAAAAATATGAAATTTTTAAGAGATTAATAAATTGAAGTCCATCAAATACAGATTTATATATAAATATCTCGTTTCCCAAAAACGATTTGGCAAACTGAATTTCTCTTCCTCTCTCTCTCTTTTTCCGTGTATGCGTTAGGCCTAATAACATTCCCTCTGGGACATTGGAATGTTGAAGCGGTAAATACAGGAGATGAAAGAATAGCCCACGCACACCCCTCTCACCACCAAGTTAAATAAAAAGAAGATTTCTGCATGAAAAAAAGTTTTGTATTACACATCGTCGGCATTTTCCTTTGTTGGATACCCCCCCCCAGAGTTGTGTTCCCGCATTCTTTCAGACTTCGATATTGAGATTGATTGCGCTTTGAGCTTTCTGGGTCCTCAAATGAAAGTGAAAAGACGGATTAAATTCCAAACAGAAGAAAAAGGAAGTGTTTCTTCATGTTATTTTCTGAGGATGAGAAAAAAATCTCGGCTCTTAGAGATCCCTCAGCCCCTTTTGTTGTTATGGTAACGAAACATCACGCCCCAAGCAAATAGGCTTAAAAAATACTTCTTGTAGCAAAAGTTTCATCAAAATTACCAGTGGAGATCTCGGTGGAAAATAAATCATGATATGATGCACTTTGATGTCTGCATTTTGACAATTCCTTTTTATTTTTTCTACATCCTTTTGATATTTCGTAATATCTTACTGTAAGAAAAAAGTAATAGGAAAAGTACTATTTTGCAAGAATTGATACGTAATATATATTTCATATATTTCGTCGATATTAATGCTTTGGATTGTGAAATCTTATTGGCAAGAACTAAAATTTTTTTGACATTCATACATCGGTTATTTTGCAATTCCATTTGGAATTTTTTATTAGACTTTAATTTCTTTTCCGACAAGGAAAAGAAATAAAAGTTGGATATTATATCCAGGAATAAGAAGGAAACATAAAATTTCTATTAGAAAACTGAGTGAAACATTCTTTTTTTTTATCTAAGCAGAAAAAGAGTGTTAAAATTCTTATGAAACAGGCTTGATAAATTTTAGAGAGTATATGTCTTTATTAAATTTCAATATTAGATATTCAACTCTTAAAATCTTGAAATAAATTCAAATTTTTGTAAAGAGAATTTGAAGAATTTCTTTTTTGTTTGTTACTATCTCAAAAGTATGCATTAAAAATAAAGCTATTGCTGAAGCTTTAGCAGACGATATTTATCAGATAATATGAGAGAAACAAAATTCTTTAAAATAGATTTTATCCGCCATATGAATATAAATTTATTATAAATAGTTCCATTAATTCTTTTTTATTACATTTTATATAATATGTTATAGCTAAAGGCTTGTAATGCTTCGGGAATTCTCTTATATGAAAGATACCAAGAAAATTCCCATTAAAATAAATTATTTTTTCTTATCTACTTTTTAATATCACAAGTGACACCGTTGTATCAACGAATTTTATTATCCAAGAAATAGTAAATTTTGGAGAAGAAAGCAAAAAGTAAGAAAATGATTTAAAATAAAATGCTATTTGAAATAGTAAAAACAACCATTAACATCTACAATAGTAAGTTCTATAAATTGTCAAACAGTGCCATTTATAATTGTAATAATGATCAACTACAAGCTGTATAAAATGCCAAACACTATCATTTATCTTTGCAATGGCATTCAATTATAAGTTGTCTAAAAATGCAAACACTACCATTTATAATCGTAATGGTGTTTAATTATAAGTTGCATAAAATACCAAGCACTACCATTTATAATTGCAATAAAGTTAGATAATAAATTGTATAAAATACATAACATTACTATTTATAATTGTAGTTGTTTTAAATTATAAGTTGTGTAAAATATCAAACACTATCATTTATAATTGTAATTGTATTCAATTATAAATTGTATAAAAATGTCAAACGCTGCTATTTATAATTGCGATGGTGTTCAGTTATTTGTATAAAATGCCAAACACTGTCATTTATAATTGTAATGGCATTCAATTATAAGTTGCATAAAAATGCTAAACATTACATTTTATAATCGTGCATTCAATTTTAAATTGTCGAGAAGAAGTCACATATTGCATGGCAACAAAATTTTCCGTCAAGTCGTTTTATGACAAGGAGAAAAATATCTGTTGTTACATTATTGCAAAAAAGAGAAAGAAAATGAGATTTTTATAATTCCGGACATGTAAAAGTTTTTAACCAATAGTTTTGTAATGATCGCAGGTTAATATGGTCGCCGCCAATGCCATCATTCGATTTATTCTATTAAAATCCTGTGATCCAGAATCGGCCAAAAGATTTGAATAATGTAAAGAGAATATAAGATATCAAATTTGCATAGAAACATTCATTTAATGTATTCACTGCATTGCTTAAAGTTATCAAAATAAAGGATTGACTAGACTTATTTTTGACCGGCAGAATCGAATGAAAATTCTGGAAGGTTTTGCTCCAATGATAAAAGAGCATATGGAAATCATTTTCATATGATATGGAGTTCATATTCTTCTGTACACTCTAGAGCAGATTGGAAAGAATAGTTGCGTTACCAAATCAGATTTGAAATATGTTGAACAGACCTGAATATTTGTTTCCTGTGCGTGGCTGCTAAAAGCAAAAGGGATAAAGGAAACCTTATGTTTGATTGTTAAAGACAAAACAGAAAACTCTTAACAGGCATTAAATTTATCTTTAATAAGCTTAGACAAGGCTATCCATACAGATGAAGAATGATTTCACAATGTCTTTTTTTAATAAAATTTTCAAAAAGGAGGGAAGCCAAGCAATAAAAGGCTGAGGATTCCTGGTATTATTTCGATCTATTTGCCAGTAGTCTGAACTCAGAAACGCTTTGAATTAGATGATTGAAATTTGGTATATGGTATTTGACCAAATTTATAGATACCTGTCAGATTTTAAACAAACTCTGTTCGCAGAAAATCTACTTGTTTGGTTTTCGAGTATAGATGAGCTCGATAACTACAAAATAGTTAGGTGGATAAGAGCTACAAAGAGCTTGGTGCATAAAATTTAATAAATTGGTTAAATGTCTAAAATGTAGATACTTTACAAATTTTGAGCCAAATTCATCAATCGGTTGACCGTTTATAGGTCTGTAGTTTCGTTTGCATGTAAACGCAATGAAATGATCTATGTTATATTATGACTACAACTGTAGTTTCGTCTCAAATTGTATATTCTCGTGACAGAATCAATGCAAATGCTAAATTCGAGTCAAAGATCTATATTTCTTAACTTCGTTCACCAATGGCTGCAAGGTATTCGCTTCCTTACTCAAAGTCCACAATTTTAAGCAAATAAAAGGAGATAAGATATGTATTGGAGAGTATGAGAGAAAGATACGGGGGGACCATTCCCTCTGATTTCCAAATGAGATCAACTTCAACCAGCAACTACTTGTTATTGACACTGAGAATCGCTTACCTTTTTTGCTGACTTTTTTTGTCCGAGGATATATCTTCACATTTTTATCTCAGCGGAATGATAAACATACAGAACTGCTGAATTTGGGGTTTCAAAAAACTATGCCTTTCACACAATACTCGCTTAATGTTATTGTCTAATATGATTTCTCTTCCCAATTTAACCTTGAAACAATCATCTTCGAAGAAAATGACGATAATGGTCCTGTGATGTTCCCCAGATTTCGTGACATATTTAACAGTTTCATCTTACTTCAATTTCAACTGCGATAGTGCCTTGCATCTACCACTTTTATGTAAAATATGTCTTTCTATGTAATGTATTCTGTATGCAAAGGTAGTTTACAACAAGATTTTACGAATGATAGGGGGATTCCATTTGAGAGGTCCGTTTTCCATTCATTTCTCAATCCTTTCTCAGGATTTTATTCTGTGTGATATTTTATGGGGATATTTAAGAAATTTGATTTATCAGGGGAATGTTGTAATTTTGGCTGACCTGCATGTGTAACGAATCACAGGCTATCAGCTACTGTTTGCTACTAAACACATTGCTCATCACCTGCACATTTTAGATCTTAATAAGTGGGCCCACGTTATTATATTACTAAATTGTAGTAAATATTGATGATTGTTCTAGAATTTGTGACTCGTTTGAATTTCAATGTAATAGGCCTCCAAGCGGAAACTATTTGAATTTTCCCTTTTTTTTTGTGAATTTTTTAACGCTTCCTTTGAATTCCCTGTCGCCAAATTTTCGAATCAATTCGCATTTTATATATAACTGTAGAGTGCTCTGAATACCCATGATTACTTTGTATAATTCCATTTTTTTTGTTGTTGTTCCATACCTTTTTGTCGATAAATGTGAATTTTCATGTTTAACTTTTCTGAATACATTACTGCCTTCGACATTTATTTCAATCAAATGTAGAAACAAACTTTTTCTTAGATGTTGTTGCTTATTTTTGGGAAACTATTTGTATTGGTGTATTTTTAAAGAGGATTTTGCAAGTTATTTGCGAACGTATTTACATAAAAGCTGTTTATTTTTCTTGAAATCTAATTCCACCATCAAATATTTTCAAAGTTATTTTTAGGGGGAATATTTCATTGATATTTCCCTGACTCTTTCATCACAAAATTTTTTTTTTCCTTCTCCATTTCAAAATGTACAAGGATTTATTAACTTCACTTCCCTTGTTCCAAATACTTCTGACGACGTACATTTATCATCGACAAATTTCATTCCTCGTTTCTTTGTTTATCACCAAAAGAAGAGCTCGTTAAATTATTCTCCAACAACTTTCTCCAGTTCAGCTCATTGATTCGGCAAGACAAAACAAATCCTTTTTCTTGCCGAAGCAAAATATATTTCCCGTCGTCCTCCTTTTTCTTCCATTGGTTGTTATGTTTCTGTCTGCAGCAGGAAACTTTATTTGACGAAGCTCTTCGTGTTTATCGTGCGTTACTTTTTCTATGTTGAATCAATCGCCGGCATTAAGATTGATGGTCTGTTCTTAAAGCCTCCGGCATGACTTCGCCAGTCAGGCGGATTGAAATGGGGAATTAACTCGAGGATGTACTGATAGGGTATTTTGTTGTGCTGTCTTGTTAAAGTTAAATGGCGTGAAGCGAAACTGACCAAAGATATATCCCCCCTTCTTTTGATTTATCTTATTTCGGGATTGTAGATTTTAGTATGTGCATTGATTAAGTGTACTTTATCGATTCCCCTGATATCTTTTATTTGATCTTTGCGAAGAGGAACCATGAACCATTTATATTCAAAGGAATTTATTTTAAATTTAATTTTAAAGCAAGGATATTTTTATTTATTTATATTCTTTTTTTTCAATAGGGACTTATTTCTATTATGAAGAATTTCCATGACCCCTTCTATTGATAAAAATTTTACATTTCCAGAGTGAATAAAATTTCAAAAATAAGTCGATACGAAGGTGGATATAAAGATAAACGAAATGATATTGTAACGGTATTTATTCCATTAAAGTTGACGATGTTCGCTAGTTGTGTTTGAAGACACAATCAAAGGCCTCAGTAACAAATAACGACATTTATTAATATGGTGACACAAATACATAAACGACAAAACACAATCGAGACTTACATAAGCTACACACAGCAGCACACTTAGAACAAACAGCAACCCACAAGTAGAAATCGGTAGCAAGCAACCACAACAGGACACAAAGAGGCCAGAAAGAACTCAGCAGGGAGAGAGAATCCACGTACTATTCATTATGGTCTCTCCAAACAGCTGCTATTCTGCACTGTTACCTTGCTTTATCTGTACCAAACTGCCGCCTCACTACTATACAACTGTCTACTCAGCACACAACTCAAAGGTGTTTAAATATTTGTCTCCAAGATTCAGCACACGGCTCAATGCTCAATCCACTAATTACTTGAGCCCTACTCAACGCTTGCGCTTCTCTGCACTAAACCAACTAATTCGTCGCTGACTTAGCACGCACTAACTATACGAGTATATATATGACGACTTCGGCTTAGACTGCCGATCTTTTATAGCTCCCGGAGCAGGACACAGAAGATTTCAAATAATTGAGAAGGAATCGCTTCCTATTGGTTTTATCGCCAAAATTCCTGAAGATTTCAGTATTATATATTTTGTCACTAAGTTGCCAAATAGTAGCCAAATTGTCGCCAAACCGGGGGGGGGGGTCATTGATCGGACATCTGATCAGCATCCAATATAGCTGATGTTAATGATGGAATTAACTGTGCTGGGAAAACAACATTACGGACGCATAATAAAATTAATGTGGTAGATATATCATGGTAGATATCTACATATCTACATGGTAGATATATCAAGCCATGACTTAAGGATTCACTATAAAAAAAGACGAGTGACACTTTCTCTTGGCTGAAGCAAAAAGGTAGTATCTGTGATAGAAGTTCATTTGCCACCTGTGTATTGTGATTCCAAGAAAACCTCTTTCAATTAAGAGGTGACATATAGCTGTTTTTCACTTGAAGGAAAATCTCCAATAGCCTGCCTTACCATACCTGAACCAACAAATGAAAATATGTTTATATGGTGGTTATTATAATCCCAAACATATCAAGTTATTTTCCTAAATCACGCTTTCCCAATGCAAGAAATAATGTGGCATCTTCTCTTGACCAAAGCAACCAAGTAACATCTGAGATAGACGTCTTAATTAAAACGACGATAAATTGCTTTTCTAGAAGATTTTTCAAACGGCAAATTATAGTATTTACTTATGTATCCCAACTCTATAATCATAATTATGCAAGTGTGAAAATATGGTCCCTAGTTATGCATTATTTGAAGTGGCTAGTCGAACTGTATCCGAACTGATAACTAAAAACGCATTAAGAAATGGTGTAATCACACTTGGTATAACATATATCATTTTAATTACGTGAATGAAGGATTCGCAATAAAATCTTGGCAACTTCTCATGTCTAAGCAAACAAAATTAATCTAAGGTAGCAGTTTATTAAGCAAAATGGGGGGGAGGGTGCCTTCCAGGAAAAATTCTTCATATGGAATGGGAAAGGAAATGGAACATATTTGTGTTTCACTTGAAAGAAAACTTTCAGCAGCCTGCCGAATTAGTATAATTTTAAACATATTTCTATTAAAAAAGAGTTCTTAATTTTTGTTTAAATGCAATCCTCTTCCCCAATTTTTTAATGTAATTTTCGTCGTGAATATAGCTAGGGATTAAAACCCATATATTTCTTAGATTCATTTTCCTGAGGTATGCCATTTTTTTATCATAGTAAATTAGCATAATAATGATATATAATATAACAGATATATTAACCCTTTCGAGACCGGAGCCCTCTATCCGACACGCACGCACGGGACGGAGCATATGCGAAATGAAACATCCCACGGGACGTGGGCTTGATGACGCTAAGCCTAACTTTGAAAACAAATTTGCAAAAAATAATATTTAAGTTCTAACGTCTTCAGTTTTATCTAACTTTTTAGATTATTAGTTCTTTCATAATATGAGCACATTCTTCCTCTGATAAATTGCGTTTTTTTTTCTTATAATAAACCGAAACTAAGGATTTCTATAATAAAGAAAAGTGCGCGAAATTTATCCAAACGCTAAGAAAAATATAATAGAACTGACAGTAAAACCGGAAAAGACTACAGGCACATAGTAGTAGCAAAAAAAAAAAAAAAAAAAAAAGAAGAAGAAGAAGAAGAAGAAATAAAAAGAAGAAACGCGAATGATTCTATCAAGTGGAAAATTACACAACCCAGCTCTGTCTATTTCTATTACTCTTACCCCACTCCCCGCAACAGCGGATGAGTAAAATACCAAAAAGAGGTTGAATATTTGCAAACTGAAGGTCCAAACTACACTGGTGTGTAAAACTTAAGCAACAGTTTTGTTTTTTGCCATAACTTCACGAGAAATCATCTCAGAGACATGAAATTCAGAAATCAGATACAGCATTTTGTTCTGAAAGAATGACGAAAGCATAGTTGCGCAGAAATGAATACAATGCATACAGTATGGAATCAAACAAAGAAAGGCTTTATTGAACTCATAGTATCGTTACACATGATTGTCTGCCCAAGAGGAAGAACAGTAAACAGATGTTCCTTAGTATGAGATATGCCCTCCCCTTGCAATGGTTGCTTCGCACCGTCTCCCCATACTCAGCACCAGATTGTCCAACAGTTATTGAGGTAAGAGTGCCCATTCCTCAATCAGCATCTGTTTAAGTTGTCGGGTGTTCCCAGGAGGATGTAATCGTGCCGCAAGGCGTCTCCCCAAAGCATCCCACACATGTTCTATCGGATTTAAATCAGAGGAGCACGCCGGCCAATCCATTCGAGTGATATCTTCACTTTTCAGGAGCTACTCAACAGAATGAGTCCTGTGTGGCCGTGCATTGTCATCCATAAGAACGAAGTCTGATCCAATGGCACCTCGGAACAGACGCACATGGGGAAGGATCACCTCCTGACAATAGCGATCTCCAATTACAGAACCTCTGTCGAAAACGTGGAGCTCAGTCCGCCAGTTCATCATAATGCCTCCCCAGACGACAACACCAGGACCACCGAAACGGTCTCTTTCCGTGATGTTACAAGCTATTCCCAACGCCAGTTGATTTCGAGAGAGGTCGGGACACGGTTTCATCCCAGGAACATCTCGGAAAGAGACCGTTTCGGTGGTCCTGGAGTTGTCGTCTGGGGAGGCATTATGATGAACGGGCGGACTGAGCTCCACGTTTTCGACAAAAGTTCTGTAACTGGAGATCGCTATTGTCAGGAGGTGATCCTTCCCCATGTGCGTCTGTTCCGAGGTGCCATTGGATCAGACTTCGTTTTTATGGATGACAATGCACGACCACACAGGATTCATGCTGTTGAGGAGCTCCTAGAAAGTGAAGATATCACTCGAATGGATTGGTCGGCGTGCTCCCCTGATTTAAATCCGATAGAACATGTGTGGGATGCTTTGGGGAGACGCCTTGCGGCACGATTACATCCTCCTGGGAACACCCGACAACTTAAACAGATGCTGATTGAGGAATGGGCACTCTTACTTCAAGAACTGTTGGACAATCTGGTGCTGAGTATGGGGAGACGGTGCGAAGCAACCATTGCAGTAAGGGGAGAGCATATCCCATACTAAGGAACATTTGCTAGCTGTTCTTCCTCTTGGGCAGACAATCATATGTAACGATACTATAAGTTCAATAAAGCCTTTTTTTGTTTGATTCCATACTGTATGCATTGTATTCATTTCTGCGCAACTATGCTTTCGTCATTCTTTCAAAACAAAATGCTGTATCTCATTTCTGAATTACATGTCTCTCAGATGATTTCTCGTGAAGTTATGGCAAAAAACATACCTGTTGCTTAAGTTTTGCACACCAGTGTATATTTGATCATATTACTGAAAACTATATTTGTTTCAAAAGTAATGGGCACAGGGAGCCATCTAGTGGCGATTAAAAATTATTCCAGTTTAAAATGCACATATGCATCACAGTGCCATGAATTCGATTTCCAGAAATGCGCGGGCGGTACGTCCAGCTGTGGGAGACGTTCACCGGTGATGCATATATGATACGCCCATCGCGAAAGGGTTAATCTTAAAATTTTGAAGAAATATTTCAAATTAAGAGAATATTCTTTAAAATTTGTGTTAACTAATAATAGACATATTCAGCACTTAAAAATTTTATATTTTCTTTATGTAGGCAACTCATCATTGAAAAGGCGCTGTGACGTAGTTTACATCTCTAAAAATATTACCAGAGATAATATTACTACTTCATTTATAAGAAATTAAAGAATATAAATTGATAAAGAATTTTCTGATTTCTTTTTAAAGAACTGCGATCACCAGCTGTCAGGAATCGGAAGACAACATATTATTTAATAGAAAAATTATAAACATCCTTATGATGATTTTTTTAAGGGTGCATACTAAAGTTAGCTTATTCGACATAAATATCAACAAATCTCATTGAAATATCAAAATAAGAAAACTGTATTCCAGCTCTTAATCGTTTAATAGATTTCGCTAATTTTCATTTTATATATATCCTTCATCAATATATTTTATATAAATTCTCCATCAATTATTTTATGTATATCTATCATCCTAACGTCTTCGATTTCGGAGAAAAATCTGAAAGACGCTATCGCACTGTTCTTTTTGTATGGTTCAAAATTTAAACAGAGTACTTCAACTTCAGTACCTAGATCGGTTTCAACGCTTTGACCAATATTAATAATATTGAGTTGAAAAAAATATTAGCCTTATTATACATTTAATCATATTATTCGAAGCCATAAGGATTGCAATGAATATTAGTTGCTTCTACATCTACAGTCTTTAAAAAATTAGTTATTATGAACCATAAAATAGTGACCCGTGTTATGCTTTACAAACCGGATAAGTGGATTAATCTTATAGGGACACCATTAGGAAAGTAAAATAAAGTCTTAATAGTCATTAACAGTAACCACTCTCAAAACATAAGCTTTAAATCGGCATGGCTTTTATTAATTCATTTATACACTATTGCTATAGTCAAAAGGGAAATGAAAGTCTTCTTCATTAAGCTAAAACTTCACATCCGCGTACTCGTGGTGACATGCATTGTGAAGAAATGTTAAATTATGCACTTCTTTTCCAAGAGAGTATGGGGGAATTTCTTAACCTTTGAACATAATAATGATAAGATGAGAAAGAAAAACATGTCAAGTACATTTGGGTAGGAAATGAAATTGCAGGAAAGTTGAGGATGAATAATTGCATGACAAAAAAAGATGAAATTGAAGTTGTAGAGAAAAATAAAATAGAACAAAAAGGGAAGAGACTAAGAAGGTTGCAATGAAATAGTGAGCAAAATCGTTTGACAACGAATGAAAGGATTGTGATTAGAAGTTGTGAAGCAGTAATTGGGACCAATCAGAATACTTAAATGTCAGTAGGATTAAAGGAGCTAAAAGGAGGATTCAAGGAACTCTGCAGTGAACTGAGAGTGAAACATAGGTGAAATGGGTGACAACCAATCAGAGAATGAGAAAAGAAATGGGGCGTGACTAAGGAAGAGCCTTGAGAATAATGCTCGTTTTCTTCAATATAAACTGTATTTTTTGAAAATCTTACTACTTTTAAAAGTACAGGGAATACTTGAAAAATAATTTTCATTTATTTGGGGGTTTCGCGTATTGCTTTAAGCCCATTGAAGTCTTGAGTATTTAAGATTTTAGGTTGAATGAATTTGTTGATTATTTTTTTCAATTTGGTATACACTTCCTAACTACGGAAAAACAATTTCAGATTCTTATATCTTCATTGAAAATATATCTAATATAAATAGCTTGAAAAAATATTTTTTAAATCTTATTACCAAATCAAAATATGATTTAAATTAATTCTTACATTTTTAACACTTAATTAATAATTCTTTAATATCAGTTTTAATTATTCTTAAACTTAACTTTAACTTAAACTTTTCTAGAGTTTATTTATTATCAGCTGCAGTAACTCCAGTCAATTTATAATTTAATTTAACCTATCGAACAACCTATAATTAATTCCCGAATTTATTAAATAGAATCTTGTTATTAAAAAAAATCAAAAGTATGCACCAATTCGCAGCTCTAGAACAATTGGAATTGAGGGTTCAAGCAATCTCAAAATTTCAAAACACGAAGACACCAAACAAAACGAAAAATAAAAAATAAACCAATATACAAAACTGGAGAAAAAATAAAATGAAATCTAAGATCGCAAATTTCAAGTTATCATGTGAGAACATTATTATTTTTAAATCATTATTTATCTTAATTAATTAAAGTCATTAACCAATTTAAACCGGTTTGAAACAATCACAAAACTTCCCTATCGGTCTCCTTCCCTCCCTCTGACTCTCTCTCTCTGTATATATATATATATATATATATATATATATATATATATTATTTTTTTGAACTTTCAATTTTTCTAGCTAGCAAACAAAGTTTTGGAGTTTGACCGATTTTGAGATGAAATAATAGTAGTAAAACCATCTGCTGTCAAAGAAGCATGCGTAATAAGGCAATACTGGTAAAAGCAGGTAAAAAAATATATGCGATTAAAAGATGATGATGAAAATTGCCATTTATGCTTTAAACATTGCCTAAGAGATTTCGAGCTTCATTTCATTGCTTACGCGATTTCGAGCTTCAAACCCCCTAACCAAAACAACATCATGGGTAATAATAAAGGGCAGAGGGTATCTGTGAAAGAGAGAGAGACAGAGGATCGAAGAAAAAAATTGTATTCTACTCCGAGTTCGTTGTGTATGTACGTTGTGTGGTTATTAAATTTATTGTCCTCTTTTCTTTGACGCAAGAAGTGGCGCCTGTATAGACTGGTTGACCCTGTTCCAATATCAAATTTTGCATCAAAAGTATGCAAAATTAATTATTCGTGGACAATTAATATATTAACTTAGAATTTGATTTAAATAAACCTATTCCATTTTATGTATTTGTCAAGTTCTTTTCCAAAACAACATTCTAAACACTATTCTGGTTATTCATTTTTCCGTAATTAAAACACTAAAAAAATATCAAAGGAATTTTTTAAGCGAATGTTTTTTCTAAAACTTTTGACTGCGAACAATGATAATGTGCTGAATATTTGTTGAATAAAATCTCCTTTTTAATGCAAATGATTTTTTTAAAGAATCAGAAGTTGTAGGCTTTTAGATTAAATGCTCATTTTGTTTATAGCTAGAAACAAGAAATATTGTTGTTTTTAGAAGTTAATTGTTAAAAACTAGGAGCAGGTAATCGAATTTTCTAAATATCTTAAAATATAAAGATGGAAGTTTTCACAACTGGAAACAAATCTTTGTAAAAGCGTAGAAAATTTTTAGATGTTTATCTCTTTATTATTTTTTTTACTTAAGCACTTTGCAGATTTAAAATTCCACTCAGCTTTATTTTTACTTCTTGGAAACTGCTTGTTGAATATTTGATACTGATTTTTGCAGTATTTTTCTATTCTATTCGAGTTTTTATACACCCAAGAGATTTAGAATGAAATGGAAAGCTTTGAATTTTATTCTCTGCGAATTAGATAGACTGATAGACTAGCAAATGATTAAGTGAAATGCTTAGTTTTGTTTGTATTTAGAATAGTTTAAAAGTCTTCTAATTACTAACTCTGGATACAAGACAAAAGTTTGCTTAGTTACGTTTTTCCCTGTTTCTTATTTTTCACAGCCAAAAAAAAAAAAAAAAAAAAAACCAGAAAAGTAGACGACACTCATGCATGTTTTTTTTTAATTTGCCATCTTAAAGTTAATAGAAAAAATCTTTAATTTTTTTCCGTATGTAAATGCTTCGATTATAAATTTTATTATTTTGACTAAAATCTGTATTTCTAGTTTGTCAGTGAAAAATCGAAACAGAAAAGCTGGCATTCTTTTAAATTATACTTTATTAAATAAAAAAATATTTCAATAAAAAACTTTCCTCTGTACGGAAATATTAATTTAGAAGTTTAATTTATCGATATAATATTTTATATCGCTACAGTATCAAAGAAAGTTTCTACATCGATGTAGAAAGTGGAAGACGATTTTTGTTATCTTTTTTAAATTAATGGTAACAGTATTGAACTGTTTTGTTTACTACAAAATATCTGTGATAACTTATTCTGTAACTGATGAGATTATTCAATAAAAAAATTTCTGATTCAATTAAAAATTCATTCCATTACAATAAGATAATATTTTTTAGGAGATAACAGTAATATATTTTTATACATAGAGTTATATTACACTAAAGCGCAACAGAGATTGAAAATGGATGCACTTAAAAAATTTCATAATTGCTTTCTTGTGAAATTAAACTTTAATTATAAATATAGAAGATTTTAAAATACGCAATAAAAGAATACTTCAAATACACATTATTGGGGGAAATAACTAACTTCATATCTTCATCATCAAGAATTGAAGAAATAATATTCATAACAACGAAGAAAACGATTTGAATTCTTTTTTCAAAAAACGAAACATATTAATGTAAAATATGCTTAAAATATATTTAAAAGTTAATTAAAACTGTATTAAAAATTTGTGCTGAATTTAAATTGGTATCATTAAAAAGATAAATTTTTGAATTTTAAGGGAAAATAAGATTTATTATTACACTACAATTATTTCGGAAGTTTTAATGAAAAAAATACCAAAATTGAATTTAATTTAATCAAAATTTCAAAAAAATTGTACATTCTTGACTTTCAAATATTTGTATCGAATTTGTTAGCTGTTGATGAAATGGCCTGAAAAGTGTCAACATGCCCCCCAACACACACATTCATCTTTATTACTAGTAGTATTCTGAGACAACCACGTTTCGACGATTCTCTCTCACTAAGGGGTGAGACACGGAAGGATGAACACATTTCTTTAAACTTGATTTCTGGCCTATTAGATAATTTTTTGTTATTTTTTTTCACGTCATTTCTTACCGCATTATTTTCATTTCAAATTGCATATTAATAGTTTATATGGCTAATTCAAGTCTAATTATTTCATTATATTTGCTAATTATTTCATGCAATATATTTAAAATAATAATTATAATTAAATATAATTATCATTAAAATAAATAATAATTTCATGTCATATTTTTAAGTAAAAAATCTTTATTTATAATATTTTTAGAATATTAAATTATTATGACATTCCATATCTATATCAACTCTTTATATGAAAAAAAAATTAAAATAGAGTAAACTCTCGATTATCCAACGATATCAATCTCAAAATATTGCCAAAAAATTCAAAACATATAAAAAAAGCATTTTAATGTTAAAAAAATTATTATTTTTTTTAAAAAAAAATAAGTTACCAAATTTTAAGGTCAGAAAACTTTCATTTATTCATCATAATTTAATATTTGTGCCACTTAAAGTAAATAAAAATTGTTCTGAAATATTTTATTGTGAATTAGTATCTTTTTCAGACAGTATTGAGAATGATCTGCAATGCTTACTCCTCATAAGTTTCCGAGTAATCCGAGATTAGTTTATTGTTAAATGGAAACATCTCCTTCTTTCGTCTTGCCTCTCACCCCTATTTATTAAACTCACTTTAACGCATGCGCAAAAGCACGGAATGTTTTTAGAATCCGTTGACAAACATTACTTCTTTTATAACTTCTAAACAAAGCCCTAATTTATTTAAATTAAATCAACCAAATTAAGCATGCAAAATCATTTTTTATTATTTAAATAAATTTTGAATTGAGTATTACAATTATCCACATGCCATCAATGAGTACATAAATAAAATAAAAATATTATACAAAATTTTACTATTACTCGTCACATTCGCCAAAAATAAAGCCATTTTTTTCCTCTTCAAAACGCCTATTAGCGGGATCTTAAAACATTTAAGCGCCTAAAAGTTTTACTTCTTAAATTTTATTACCAAACTACTTAAAAGACTTTTTCTCCGAACAATCCTTCTTAATTGCCCTCCTTTTCTAGAGGTAGCAACTTTCCTTCAACGCCCAGGAAGGCATCAGAAGATATCACCTCTGACAACCATTCCGAGAGAAAAAGAAGATTCCAATTTTTTTTTCTCACCTATCCCGATCTTCGCTAACAAGGCCATTTTTCTCAACGTCAATTTTCATTTGAGGACCAAAGAAGATGTGTGTCATCCATTCGCAAACACCAGGATGAATCCTGTCATATTCTTGGATCCCCCAATTATTTCGTCCTGCGGTGTTTTCGGCCATCATTAGTGGTTGTGCCCATCTTCCTTTGGGTGTCTTTAATTAGCGAGAAAACAATACCAAGGAATTCCTGCCTTTTTGGAAGAAAAAAGCTTTCGTGGAGCTTTTTCGTCAGTGTTTTTGTTCGGTTGCCATCAACCTTGATATCCCGGAGTTCCTTTACTTGTAGGAATCAATTTTTTTGTCTGCTTTTTTTTCTGGATTTTTTTTTTCTTTTCTCATTATGTTTTACTGTGATAGATGTCTGGAAAAGGCGGTCTTGGAGGATGGTCTAGTGGATTTTTTTTTTTGCAGATACTGGTGATTTTTATTTCGAAGGTGATGCTAGAAAAGACATAAAACCGTTTAGCCAATTTACTAAGGATATTTGTTTTTGTTCTGATGCTTTATTGAGAAACAATATATATATATATATATATATATATATATATAATATTAAAATAGTTTTAAAATGTTTTAAGTATAAAGAAATTAATCAATATATTTCCCTGTTTAAATAAAATGCTATGTAATATCGTATTATACATAACCGCACGCATTTTATTGTGTAATAATGGCAATATTATATTGAACAATATTGAACATATTGTGTTGTACAATATTGAGCATACTATATTCTACGTTTTTGACCATACTATGTTGTACAATATTGAACCTACTATGTTGTACAATATTGAACATACTATGTTGTACAATATTGTAATGCTATACAGTACATTATTGCAAATTATTTTACAGAATATTTAAAAGTATAGAGGATTTGAAATAATTCCAAATTAGTTACACAATGATTAATATTAATTCTGTTGTCATATATTCATGCATATGATTATAATACGGGCTTAACAAAATTTTTGTGATCTTCCGCTCTTGTATTTTTCCTCAATGTATTCATGATAGGCTGGTGTTGCTTTGTTTATTGAAATCATACATGTTGAATATTGCATTTTTCTGAAATAGATGCCCATAATTTTACGAATTAATGGAATTATTACGAATATACGGTTTATTTATGAATTGAATTTCACACTTTTGGCATTTGCAAACTTTTGACTGATTTTAGTTCAGGGTCTCATTGTAGGATCCTTTTGCTGATTGAAAAAAAAATCTACTGTAAAATGAAGAGTTTGTGTGAGTGTGTGTGTTGTGTGTTTTGCATTAATATTGATGAAAATGTTTAAGAGGACAAAACAAAATCATTACTGTGCCATTGCTTCCAACGATTCTTTCCTTATAGAATTGGAAAAAAAAGTATTATTAAAAAGCAACAGATTCGCATTAGATAACTGAAATGACAAATCCATTGCCAAATTTGTTTATACCATAACATTAATTTCTTTTGTTAGACGAATTGTGTTCTGATACTTAATAAGCTATGTATCAGAATTTTAATGTAAAATTCTGATACATAATTTGAAATGTGTTAAATGATACCCCATTTGAAAAGTGAAATATTTCAAATGGGGAGTCAATTTAATTTTGTAATCCATTGGTTGATCTAAGAGGAGGAAAACGATGCCTTATTGGTATAAAATGTCCAACAATAATACTACAGTATTTAAAAGATATTCTAAGGTATTCATAATATGGAGAAATATCGTAAAAGTATCTTTGAATATCTGGTGTTAATAGGGATGTGATGTCGCAAGTTACATGTTAAATATTTTGTGCTGTAATCGGGAAATAATATCATTTGACTATATTAAAAATTATATTTAATTAAAAAGTACTACAATCACTAAAATAATTTCGTTTTTTGCCCTTGTTAATATATTATGACTCATTTTTATCGTAAAATGAAGCATGTATTAAAAATTACCTACCATAATTATATGTGAATAAATTTGAATAAATCATTTGTATTATGAAAAGGAAGAAGCATTTAAAGTACAGGCAATTGCAGTGAAAAATAATTTGTAAATTATCTATAACCATTGTTGATTATTTAGAGCATAAGTATTCAGCATGCGCACTGTTTCATATAATAGATGCTGATTTCTTTTTAATATTTAGAATTTCCTCTTACATTTTTTTTTCTTTCCTTAGATGCAGCGGCGTGTTCACGCGACATGTTCATGTGTAACAGCGGAAAGTGTATAATTACGTCCTGGTGGTGTGACGGTGAAAATGACTGTGGCGATTATTCAGACGAAACTGATTGCAGTAAGTGAAAAAAAACCCTAATTTTATTTGAAATATATATTTTATTTTATTTTTACTACTCCGGCTTCGAGTAAAATATATTATTTGTGGATAAGATCTCATCGAGGGACACTTCAGAAATGAGGATGGAAAGCTTCCGGTATGTGGTCGGGATAGCCTGGTTGGTTGGGCGTTAGTTTCGCATCCTTTGGGTTGTGAGTTCGAACCCGCCAGCTGAAGATTCCCCTTGTGCTTGATGGCTGACGCACGTATAAATCTGTCATGGTCACAATGTCCTCCATGTCGAGAGTAATACCACTGTGAGTACTGGATCAGGTGTGATCGTTCTCCGGTCTCTCATTCAACCACAGATTGTAATTTAGACATTAAATTACAATCTGTGGTTGAATGAATGCAATGCATGAAGGAAGTCAGCCCCGTAAAAAGAGTTGAGACGCGTGAGTAGCTAAATCGTACTGTTGGTCCTAGACGGCGCCACTGGGAAATAAATGACGCAAAATTTTCAGATTAAATTCGCTAAACTTAGTCAGCGGACTTATCTATGACAAGTGCCGTCAGAAACAACGACAACAGCTTCCGGTATGGTGATCTTGGTTCTTACCACACCATACCACTGGGTACTGAAATGGTGGGGGTCGGCTACCCCCTATCGATGAGAGGCTACCCAAGAGAAGGGTTGTATCATGGTCGGTGATAGTAGCCCTCTGAACACAAACATAGTTCTCGTCAGTAGTGCTGTCGTGGCAGTCCGATCCTTCAGATTTTTCTGTGTATTCGGGTGGGTCGGCGTAGTAGGTAAAGGTACTTCCGGATACGCTTCATAATTAAATTGGGTAATTGTTAAGTTAATCTATTTCAGAAATATACGAATTTCGTAATTTTTATTGTATATCAGCGGGTATTGTGGCTTCAAAACATTTTCGGATATTCTTTTAAAAGTATTCTCCTATCCCTTCACAAATACATTGCAAACCTTGAACAAAATCTTGAACGCCACTGGTGTTCATAAATTTATGTTCAGTTCTTTCAAATAAGAGCGCTCATTTCGTAATATAGAGAAAAAAGTCTAGTATATATTTTGGAAATCTTTTTGGCTATACATTTAACATAGAACTAGAATAATAACTGTAAGACCACATATCGAAATTCATTTATATAAGTTACTAGAAACTATATCTGCCTAGACAGTTTGTTAATAATAAATGATCAAAACCGATTAACTAACGTAAGTTAATAGAAAATATTTATGCGCATTGGCAGAGTCCTTAAGAAATGATGTATAAATTTTTTGCTGTATACTTTAGATATAAGTTAATAACATTTGAAGTTTTGTTTCTTTGTAGTGGAATTTTCTCCAGTCATAATGTTTCCAAATATTGAAATGAGAACTAATTAATAAAATCTAACAGATGCAAAAAATTTACCAATTGTAGAAAAATATGCACCGCCGAGTGAAAAAAATGGTGAAAAGAAAATTAAAAATATTCTTGAATTTGTCCTTAAAGGTAGAATATAATGAATCAGCATAAATTTTATTTATTCGTGCTTAATATTATTTCTACATTGATAAATTAGTCACCTTGAGGTTAAAAACTATTCACTTTGAGTTGTCTGACCCCCCCCCCCCCAAATATAGGTGTTGGAATTAGCGAACCCGATAATGATGCAGACAAAATAGGTCGGGATATTTTTAAACTCTGTCCAGCTTTATAAGCTGTGGTGGACGATTATATATATATATATATATATATATATATATATATATATATACTTGCTTGCTTAAGTTAGGTTTTCACGTACATTTAAATATATAGATGGACATCCCGTAGACGTATTTAATTCAAAATTGGACATTGGATTAGAGGCTGTAATTGTAGACCAATTTTGGTATTTGGCCAATTATTTTTTGTCTCCCTTCCGTATAAGCTTCGTTTTTGTTCGATGGATTTGTTTATCCTTTTCATCGTTAGCTATTATTTAGTGTTAGTTTCACTTTTATCACTTAGATATGAAAAGCATTTGTTCTAATACTTATTCATTCTCTTTCATTAGAACTCACTTAATAAAAGAACACAAATTGGTAATTTTTTTTAAATACTATAAAAAATTGCAACTATATATTTACTCTTACTCTTTACTCTTACTATATATATATATACTCTTTCTTTATTGGGTAGGACTGCATTGCAAGAATATTGTAGAATATCGTTTTATTACTAGGAGTTGTTTAATTTTTACTCCACAGACTACAAAGCATTTTCATAAAGGTAAATCTACTGATAGCGGAGCAGAAAAATAAGAATAATTATTCTGTAAAATTGTTTGATATTTGTTAGTAAGCTATTTGTTGCTATTATTAAGCTTTGTATTGTTAACAAACATATTAATTAATAAGGCATAAACCTATTAAATAATACAATCTTTTATGTGCTAGCCAAGATTTGATTAATACCTTCATATGCCGATGAACTTTTCTTAGGAGCTCGAACGAAAAAACAGAAGAAAAGACCAAAATATAAAGCAAAAGCTAAAAACTTTATTTCCAGATTTTTACAACATTTGAAAAACGTTTTAGCTTAAATGCTTTACTTTTTGCTCCTGGCACTCGAGTTGAATATTTCAAAAGATTCTCAACTGAGTGTTTTCTCTCCTACCCCTATGCCATTTTTTCACTCTTATTGTTTATTATTATATTTTCTCTTCTTAAATTCTTTCTTGCTCGAAGGATCTAAGCTCGGTACGCTATTCTTTTCTCCCGCAGCTCAAATGGCCTTGGTCGCTTAATGTCTGAACAAGAGGTAAAGAGGATTTTAGAAGGTTTCTCTCAAAATCTCTTACGAAGCTCTAAATCCGTCTTTTACATTCTCCGAGGACATAACGTATATAACGAGTTGCACTTTAGAAAAGCTTCATCTTTCTTGGCAGGGAAGGATTGAAACGAAAGTAACGTTTTTGAGTTAGGGACCTGGGAAGCCAATTCTTTGAGGATGTTCGAAACGCTCTTTTGTGAAGATACGTCAGTGATCCTTTTAGAAAAAGTCGAAGAATGCATTTTTTTTTAAATTATAAATGAGGTAAAATAGATCCAAACCTGTTTTATGAATCCTTTTTTAAAATTTGAATATATTAAAAAATTGTATCATATAAATAGTAATAATTTTAGATCTAATAATTGTTTTGAATTATAGAATAAAGACCAATTGTTTATTAATGTTCAGCTTCATTTTCTTCATTGGTTCAATCATTAAATATGCCATTCGTTCATTCTGTGAATATTGACCAAGATCTAAACTCGGTACGCTATTCTTTTCTTCCGCAGTTCAAATGGCCCTGGTCGCTTAATGTTTGAACAAGAGGTAAAGAGGATTTTAGAAGGTTTCGCACAAAATCTCTTACGAAACTCTAAATCAATCGTTTACATTCACTGAGAACATAATGTATATAACGAGTTATTCTTTAGAAAAGTTTCATCTTTTTTGACATTGAAGGATTGAAGCGAAAGTAACGTTTTTGAGTTTTGAGTTAGATATCTTTGTCCACTCGGAAGCAACAAATATATATAAAGTTTCAATGAAAGATAAAAATAATCTAAGAAATGGTTTCGAAAATTCTTTTACGAATCTCTATATTCATCTTTCATATTTTCTGAGAATACAACGCATGTAGTAATTACATTTTTTAAAAGATTCGTCTTCCTCTATAAGGTAGGACTGAAGTGAAAGTAATGTATTTCATTTAGACACTGGAAAGGCAATTCTCTGATGATGTACAAAATGTTCTTTTCCAACAATTTGGCAATGGATTATTCCGAAATATCGAAGGAAACAACGCCCTATGAAAGAATTAAAATTGTTCCACATATATTTTATAATTCCACTTCTTATCAAATACGAAATTCTGAATGAAATTTGCAAAAGAATTTTATTTTAGATCAGAAATAGCATTTTGTATGTAGTAGCATCTTTGGCTTTGGGTTCGTAGTTGAAAGAATCTTTGAAATTGTTATTGATCCTTTTCACAAATATATAAATAAATAAATATGTAATTTATTTATTCAGCAAGTACCATAGAAATTAGAGATTCAATAATTGATTTAAATTACTCAAAAGCTTTATGAATCATTTTCAAAATTTTAATTTTTTGTTAAGAAATTTAAAAGTAAATTGTTTTTAGTAATAATAACTCCGAATTTGAGTAAGAAAATAAATAGTAATTGATGCTCACATTACATTTAGCGAATGCAAACCGATTGCTGATAATTCTGCACAATGTTTATCCTTTTAATTTTTAAAAAGTGACTCTTTATGATTGCATCCTTAATAATATAACACACAACCATGAAATCATTTATCAATGCTTTTGACTTAGCATACAGTGAAGTGTGTTCGAGGCATTGAGAATGTTTGATAGCAACGTCTGAAAGTTTTAGTATCACTTTGTGATTTTTTTCTTAGACTTTATTAAAACGCCCTTTTCTGACAACTCCAAAAGAATACGGATGGTATAATGTGATGCTTTGGTAAACAGTATATATTAGCTTTTTGGTTAAAAGAAATATCTTAAAGTAATGATTATATAAATAAACAAAACTTTGAACTTCCTTCTGTATTTTTTTGATAACTTGCTATCTTACTTACGTGACCTATGCTATTATTTTAAACAGCCTTGTATTTAAAATGATGGGCTAAAAATAATTAATTAATTGCTCTATGAATGCACTTAAGGTATCCGATTAGGTTGCAAAGATGCTTTTTCCAGAAAAATTTGAATTTTTTGTGATCTGTAAACAAAGCCCAAACTTCGTAGATTCTAAAACAAACTTTGCTTTTAATATAAGTAAGATAAAACTATAGATACAATAATTTCAGTAATACTCAACAAATAAAAATGACATCGGAAAAAGTGGTGTTTTTAACAAGAAATGTGCGATTTATTTTATTTTTACAATTAAATTCTCCAAAATGTTTATATTAATTCTCCGCCATTGTTTGCTTATTTCTGGCATTTTTGTTAAAAAAAGCGTGAAAACTTCATTTGTTTCTAGCGCTTTTGGATGAACTAATTGGAAGTACAATATATTTATGAAGAATAAATATTTCATTGCGATTGGTCCACTGAAAACATGATATCACAAAAACAATCGAATAAAATTTCATAAAATATGGTATGCTTATATCCAAAACCTTTGAGAGTGTAATAGACTTGGGATTTTATAATAGCTTCATTTAGACATGTTTACAAATCAAAACATAGATAAATTTTGGCAAAAAATTATTAACGATGAATTAAAATGCTCCTAAAATTTTTATATATTAAAATAATTTTTATCTTGTATCCATTTTATGTAGTTTGAGCTGCATATAGGTGAAATAAAAATTAAATATTTCCAATTATTTTGGATTTATTCTATTTTTCTTAATTTCGAAAATTTTTCTAAACTTTTAATTAATAAGCAGATTTTTCAAAAACTAAAAGCAATAAATGTATTTTTTTTTCAATTATAGGGATCTTTCAAGTACGTTTAGTGATCGTTTTAGCTATTTTGTAATATAAAAATTGTTTTATGTATTGTTTTTTTAAAATTCATCTCCGAACCTAGTTGGATACTTTAAGATTTCGAAATAAAAATATTCTTGAAACAAATATATTGAAACAAATAAGCTTTCCATTATAATTTCTTATTTTTCATAATAAGTATAATATTTCACATGAAAAAACCCATGCAAAATATACCCATCATAAAAAAGATGAAATAATCAACAAGAAGATAAAAAACGAGCAAAACTCAATGATAAATGATTCCATGAGTGACATCTTGTTAATGACGTAATTAAAAAAAACAGTGTCACGTTTTGGATCGATGGGATATACATTACCAAGAATTTAATATGTTTTGCAGTCCAAATGTCATAACGAAAAATAAGCCGAAAGATATTTCCATCGAAAACCAAATAAAATGCCCATTTAAATATATATCCCCAAACGTGAAGGACTTCTTTCTTTTTTTCCCTGATGCAGTCATCTTTCGTAAATAACTTTTCGGTTATTTTTTTCGAATGGTAATTTTCGGTCATCGCTCATTACGAAAGAGGTAATTAACGTAGAAAAAAAATTTTTTTTTCGTAAATATTCTGTTTCTGCTGAGCTACTGCAGGGTTCTTATTTGCATATAAGGATCAAAAATGCGAGATTTAATGATATAAAAAGAATTATGAGTCTCAAGGTGATAATTAAAATAATGGATTTGATACTTATTATATGTAAGTATTTATTAGGCTAAGGGTATCACTGTCGTTGATTTTATTACTTGGCTCTATAATTGCGTTTCCATGATGTGATCAAATAAAAAATCGTTTGGTTAAATTATGATCTCGCATTTAGAGTTTGAAGTATATTTTAATGCCATAAATAATTTTTTTATCTAATTAGTAGAAGATATATTGCTAAACAAAAATTTAATTTACTTATTTTCTAAAAAAAATCAAACTTACTTATTAGATAGTGTTTCCAAAAATTATATTTACTTATCAGAATCTTTATCTTGTGTGTTATGAAATTGGTGGTTTTATATATCCTGAGATAATGCGGGAATTACTTTTTTATCTTATTTTTTTTGCTTTAATTTTTTTCTTAAACTCACAAATTATTACTGAAATTTTTATTTTTTATCAAGCATTTCAACTCTCAAATTTAATTTATTTTCTAAATTAATAATAAGCCTTCCTTTTTGGAAACTTGATAATAACAGTTTTTCTCTTTTTTGCTAAGACTTCCATTATTTTTTATTTATTAAAAAATCTCTACTATCATGAATAATATTACGCCAGTCCCACTTTGCTTAAAATCAATTTTCTTACTATTCGGTTGTTAAAATCATCACAAAAAGATTGAATTTATAAAAAGTAAAGAATTTTGCAATTTAGAGAGTTCTAATTTTATACTCGAATACGTAAGTGTTTCGATTTTCATCTGAATAGATAATTAAACATGAATTTACCGTAAACTTCAAAGAAATAAGGAAAGTACGTAACTTGGAGTCTGTGCTCATAAAAATAAGGAATAAAAGAATGGACTGAGTTTGTGAATTGTATATGCAATCGAATTACCATCACAAAACACAAGAAATTTTGTATCTTTTTCAATTATAATGGCATTCATATCAACCATATTTTTATTTAATATATTGATTTAATCAAAAAGGTTATCACATATATTTTTTAATTTCATCTGAATAAATAATTCAATTTACCTGCAAATTTCAAAGGAATAAGAAAAGGGCAATTTAAAGTCTGCACTCATGAAGAAAATCAGGAATAAAAGAATGAATGGTTTTGTTGAATTGTGTATGCTAAAGAATATCATTATAGACGCAAGAGCAGATATCATTATCAATTATAACAGGTTTCATATCAATCATATTTTTATTTACTGTATTGATTTTTGAGATTATCACGAGGATCAGTGAATGCATTTTTGTGCAATTTGATGTGACGCTTTTTATGTAGTTATGAAATGCTATAAATTTAACTTTATCTGATATGTGTATATCACAAAATAAGTATCAGACTCTTAGTATTTCATGCGTAGAACATAATGAAAATCAAGCACTTTTAAGTGTAATAAAAAAAATCACACCAAACATTAATAAATGTTGTAATGAAAATGAAGAAAGTTTATATATATATATATATAGTTACAAGCCTGTAATGTTGCTTCCCAGCAGGGTTATTTGAATCGCAGGAAAGATTGTTTTACGATCAGTCCTGTGAGTGCTTGCTGATCGGGTGCCGCGTCAGTAATCTCAGAGCTTCGCGACAAACTTGGCTACAAATTTGGCGACTTTGGCGTCAAAATAGATATTACTGGTAACTTCGAGAATTTTAGCGGATACGCCTGATTGGTCCCGACCCGTCTCCCGGGAACTATAAAACCCCGGCAGTCACAAGCTGCAATGAATCTGATGCTTTTAAAGAATTAAGAAACCTATTAGAAGAATTCCCTGGACTACTAACTGCTGCAGCCAAATTAAAAGAAGCTAAGTCTAAAGATGAAAGAAAACTCATTTTCCTTAATGCTTTCCTGGAATAAGTCATAACTCTCCCGCCCAACTGAAAGTAGCAAGCTTCTGATTCGCCGTACTGAAACAATAGTTTATCCCTCACCGAGCTCAGAAAACCTTCCTGCATCACCCTCTCCTACTCCCATGACGGTCTGCTTTCCTATTGGTCGAGACATCACACCCACTCTCCCTCGCCTGCCATGCGAACTTTTCTCTAGAGGACTCTGTCAGTTCTCACTCAACCATCGTCAGGATCACCACAGTTCAGGGCAAACTACTTCTCGCCAGGTCCTTCAATTTGCAAGGTTTGGAGGTAGCCCGTCTCGGGCGGGTACTCCGCCAATCGTAGTCATCTTTGTGCTGCAATGAATTGTAGTCAATCGGATTCGTGAATCGAGTCGTCTAGAGGATAAAGAAGCAACGGCGGAGTAGCCCAACGTTGTGTGGAACTCAAGCGATTGCCGAACTGAGCTGTCTACCGAGTCCTGGCGTTTATTGTAGAAGCAGAATCATGTCGTGTGTGGATTAGCCTGTCGAATGGTAGTGCAGTCGGCAGTTGGATACATCTAAAGCGAGGAGACTATGGATAATTTCAGCCTTTTGTAGAAACCGTACAGTGAAGCTCTGAAGATTCGCTCTCCTGCTGAATTCTTTCCGGCCGCTTTGTATGCCGTGGTCGATTACTACTTTTAGGCTATTGTGTGTTGTAGTGTGCTGCTGTCTGTTGCCTGTCTTCGTCTCAGTCGTGTATATTTGACTTCGGTGTATACTTCATCTTTATATTTAGTCTTCATGTCTAATAAACGTCGTCTTTGTTTTCTACTGAGCCCTGCTGATTGTAATTGTTTTCACACTATACATCCATTACAATCAAACCTGGTGAATTTACAAATTTAGTAGTGGAATTGAAGTAATCTGTAATAGTATATAAATGTAAATGGCTTAAACAATTGAGAGTACACCTTACTTTTACTTTAGGATCAGTCTTGTTTTCTTTCAAAGTAATTTCAATACGAATTTCCTTACATCATTACTAGTTTCTCTTCGAGGAGCCATTTTCTAATAAAATGTTTGGCTTTAGGTTCCTCGAACAAACTTAAGCACATAATATAATCGCTGAAAAGGTTTAAGATAAGATTATTCAAAATTAGGTTAAAATAGCAGTGAAGTAGAAAATATTTTGTGGTAGATAAACTTATTTTTCATAAGTTCACACATTTTTAGACATTTTTATTTTGCAGTAAAAAAAAAAAAAAAACATTCATGGAAAATTTTATTTTCAAAACAGTTGCAAATTTCATTTATCGTCTGATAAATAAAACTTTAATCTGATATTTAGAATTTTTGTTTACATGCAAAATGGCGCTTTTATAAAAGCTATGGGTGGATGGATACGTTTCCGCTCTTTCCGCAGACGATTATTCTTATTCAGTAATTCAGAAACGCTTTAAAAGCCATGGTGGAATA
>JAPMOR010005925.1:296343-327239 GCA_026543865.1 Argiope aurantia
TGCCAAATTTGGTAGCTGTAGGTTGAATGGTCTGTCCTGTAGAGAGCACACACACACTCACACACACACACACACACATTGAGCTTTATTATAAGTATAGATTTCTGATTCATGAGTAAATTTCGGAATAACAGTACCTTAATTAAGCGAACTCAAAAAGAAAAAAAATTGCATGGACAAGAACTAGTTATAATTTGCTATTTCCGCCATTTATGTTACATTGCTGTTAAGTGAGAAGTTGAGATAAAAAATTATTAATCTAAATTAAAAATTGTTCCTTTCCTTTAATAAAAAAGAATTTCGAATGAAAACATGTATGAGGGAAATTAAAATCAGCATTTAAAATTTTAACATTTCATAAAAATATAAAGTAATACAGGCTTATTAACAACCTACTCAATCTATCTATACTTATAATAAAGCTCAATGTGTGTGTGTGTGTGTGTGTGTGTTGGCGCTCTACAGGCCGGACCATTCAACCTACAGCTACCAAATTTGGCACTGTATACCTTGGAAGGCGGGAATGTGCACCTGGGGGTTATTTTTTCGAATTTTTAATTATAATTTTATTTATTTAAAAATTAAGCGAAATTTTGACGTGTTTCTGCAATAGCTTCCGAAAATATTACCGCACAAAAAAGATTTTTGGATGAAGTTAAAGACCAAAAATTTATCTTTTAAATGATGCTAATGTTTTAATCTTAAAATTAAATTTCTATTTTTAATGAATTTTTAAATAAATATTTTAATTATGTTTTTCAATAATTTTTTTCGTAAAAAATTAAAATTAAAATTAAGCATGTTTCGCATTCATGGGGAAAAATTAGCTTTTCTCAAAGTGTTGCTATCACATTGATTAAAGCTCCAATTAAAAATAAATTAAATCTTTTTGGAAATGAAATCTGCAAAAATATAATTTTCGGCACGTGTTTGTAGGAAATGAAACAAATAAGAAATATTATTTTTTCTAAAAAATAAATTCAAGAAAAATTATTTTATGATCTTTTACACTCTCTCTACAGGGTGTTTATTTAGTCCTGGACCCATTTTAATGTTTAATTACTCATAAAATAATGAAGATATAAACAAACTTATGGCATTTATTGATGGAAAAATTCATATATTTTCCTTTTCAGGTTTGAATATTTTTACTTTTGTAAATATCGTCTGCGCGTGTGGTTAATTTCAGAGAATTTCATTTTCCAGTCTAAATATCTGTACTTTTTTAAATATCGTCTGCTTATTAATTGTATTTTTTCTCTTTTGTTTTTGGCAACTATTGAAATGTTATGTTTACTTTTGATGTGTTTGTTCTATGTAGTACTTTTGTAAATGGTTTCATTCGAGCGGATATTAAGGAGAATGCATACACCACAAGAGAAAGCACAGATTTTATGGTGGTCATAGAGTTATTTCCAATCAAATAAATCACTGACTTTTAAGAGTTAATTTCCAATCACTTAAACAGACTGATTTATGGAAATTTGAATATCACTATTCAATAATAAAAGGATAATTTTAGATTTTTCATCGATCGCTTCAAAGAAAAAACGCCATTCAGCGCGCAGGTTTCTCAAGATTAATTGGCCTAAGATTATGAAAATGTTGTGTTTTTCTAAATTTTTAACATTTAAAACTTTATAAATAAGTCTGAGTTGATCGTGGAAAATAGAAAAAATTCATTCATTTATTTAAAATTTGGTGTGTCCAGAATATTTCTCAGAATATAATACCTTACTGCATTAAATTTAGACTTCATAATTTTTGAAATATATTTATAGGCAGGAACAAAACATTATTAATGATTTCATTTCAATCCTTTTGAAAGCAAAACTAAAAAGTGAATTTTATGCTGAATATCAGAAATTTTTGTTGAAGTATTGTTTGAGATATTACATAAATTATGAAAAATATTTTGTAGTTAACATAAGACTTAAATACCGAGCAATTCTGTTTGCAATACTCACATTCAATAATAATAATTATTATTAAATAACAATAAAGATGATAAATAAAATAAAACGCTTGGTTTTATTAAAAAAAATCTTAATATTAATTGCAATTTCATCATTTACATTTTAAATTAAAGTTGAAGTTTTGCCGGAAACGACAACAAATTAGCAAAATATATATAGTAAATTAAACGAAACGATCTAAACATTATAAATTTAGTATGACTATCAAAATTTGAAGATTAAAAATGTTTTGTTTGAGAATCCTTTAAAAGACCAGTTACTTAAAATATTTAATTGAAAATTGTAGAGAGCGGTAATACTGGCGAACCGGTGGGTCGCCAAAGGCGGCTAGTACTTAAAATAAACACAATGTGTGTGTGTGTGTGTTGGCGTTCTGCAGAACAAATCATTCAACCTACAGCTACCAAATTTGGCGCGAGTATACCTTGAAGGCGGGGAATGTGCACCTGGGGGTTATTTTTTCGAATTTTTAATTAGAATTTTATTTATTTAAAAATTAAGCGAAATTTTGGTGTATTTCTACTATAACTTCCGAAAATATTACCTCACAAAAAAGATTTTTACATGAAGTTAAAGATCAAAAATTTCTCTTTTAAATGATATCAATGTTTTAACTTTAAAGTTAAATTTCTATTTTTAATTAATTTTTAAATAAATATTTTAACTGTATTTTTCAACAATTTTTTTCGCACAAAATAAAAATAAAATTTAAGCTGCTCGAGCACGTTTCGCATTCATGGGAAAAAATTAGCTTTTTTCAAAGTGTTGCTGTCACATTGATTAAAGCTGCAACTAAAAATAAATTAAATAATTTTGGAAATGAGATTTGCAAAAATATAATTTTCGGCACGTGTCTGTAGGAAATGAAACAAATATGAAATATTATTTTTTCTTAAAAATAAATTTAAGAAAAATTATTTTATGATCTTTTACACTCTCTATATTATTATTCAAATAAATCAGTTTTATTTTAAGGCAAGTTTTGTTTAATATGAAAAGGATATCCATTCAAATCATAGCCACACAGGTAATTTGTAAACCTTTATTAAGACACAGATCTGCTAAAGGCTCTAAATGGAAAATGATTATATTTTATGTAACTTGATTTAATAAATTCTTTAATAAATAACGAATTTTTGATTTTACATAAAGCTTCTGCTGTGGAAATTACGAATAACAAAATGTTTTTAAAACCCTAATATTTTAAATAAAAAGAGTTAATTTCCAATCAACTAAATCAATCACTTAAACTGACTGATTTATGAAAATTTGAATATTATTATTCAATAAAAAAAGGATAATTTTAGATTTTTCATCCATCGTTTCAAAGAAAATACGCCAATAAGCGCGCAGGTTTCTCAAGATTAATTGGCCTAAGATTATGAAATTGTTGAGTCTTTCTAAATTTTTAACATTCAAAATTTCATAAATAAGTTTTAGTTGATCGTGGAAAATAGAAATATTCCTTCATTTATTTAAAATTTGGTGTGTCCAGAATATTTCTCAGAATATGATAACCTTACTGCATTAAATTTAGACTTCATAATTTTTGACATATATTTATAGACCGAAAAAAAAATATTATTATTGATTTCATTTCGATCCTTTTGAAAGCAAAACTAAAAACCGAATTTTATGTTGAATCTGAGAAAGTTTTGTACAATTATTGTTTGAGATATTACATAAATTATGAAAAATGCTTTGTAGTTCACATAAGACTTAAATACCGAGCGATTCTGTTTGCAATACTGATATTCAATAATAATAATAAATAAATAAATAACAATAAGGATGATAAATAAAATAAAACCCTTGGTTTTATTAAAAAATATCTTTATATTAATTGCATATTCATCATTTCCACTTTAAATTAAAGTTGAAGTTTTACCGGAAATGACAACAAATTAGCAAAATATATATAGTAAATTCAACGAAACGATCTAAACAACAGTATAAGTTTGGTATGACAATCAAAATTTGAAGATTAAAAATGTTTTTTTTTTGAGAATTTATTAAGAGACCAGTTACTTAAAATATTTAATTGAAAATTGTAGCTAGCGGTAATACTGGCGAACCGGCTCGTCGCCAAAGGCGGCTAGTTATTTATATAATCAGATTTGGAATTTTTTAATACATAAAATATTATATATAGATTCTGTCAAAAGGCAGTTTAATGATAATTTAAAAGATTATGTTAAAAAAGATAGTCAAAGATACAAAATAAATGTTGAATTTAAAAATAACATTTCGAGGGCATTGTAATTTTTTGCTTATAATATTTTTTTCACCAATTTTATATTATAAAATGTATGGAGAATTGAATAATATAACATAATGCTTAGCATAGAAAGATTGAAATTCTTACTGCATTTAAGTGCAAAGATATCTCAACATATTAGAATATAAATTTAGTTATATTAAAATCATTCTTTGTGAAATCGATTGTGAATAGTAATTATTTCATTTGCTTCATTAATTAACGTTTAGTTAATGTGCAAGTGATGTATAGATTAACAAGTAACGCGCATAATTTTGAACACATTAATAAAAAATGCAATGAGTGACAATATGAAACGAAAATGGAAATATCGCCGATTTCATTTTTTCGACGTAACTGCCATTTACATTATGGCATTTGATCGTACCATGGATGATCTCAAAAATCCAGATCTCATAGAACGTCATCGACTTTGAATAAAGACGCTGTCGCACGGCACATTTGAAGTTTTTATTAGAATCAAGTTTCTCACCATTGAGAAACTTTTTCATGAGCCCAAATAAACGCAAACTTCAAGGTTCCGTGAATTAACTGCTTACTGGCGAGTTCAGTGACCGATTTTCTTCTGTTCTTACAAAATTTCAAAGATTCTATCTGGGAATTTTGGAGCATCCGCCATGCAGCCCAGACATGTAATCCTTAATGTTTTTTTGTGTGGATCTATGAAAGCAATGAAAAACTGAACTCTGACGATGTCTTGAAACGGATTGTGAGACAGCGTCTCTACTCAAAGTTGATTGCATTCTATGAGATCTGGACTTTCAAACTGATACAGCTCAAGGATAAATGCCTTAATATAAATGGCAAAAAAACAATAACACAAACAATGTTTCCCTTTCTGTTTCATATTGTCGTTCATTGAATTTATTATTATTATTATTAAAATTGTGCGCGTTACTTAAGAATATGGCGAAGAACATGAGAAAGTTTTTTCCAACCTGATATTACTTACCAAAAAGTTGTCAGACCAATTACAGAAACAATCACAATACTGGAATCTGTCGCGCTACCTCTCACCCCTCCCCATATTCACCAGTTAGTGTTCCATCAGACTATTATTTATGTTGATCCATGCAGATTGTCCATTCAATATAAAATAAATTTCCAAGCTTCTGTAAGAATTGCTTTTATAAATGATTTTTCAATAAAATTGATTGCAATTTAACTAATTTTCCTTCTTCGGAGAATTGCACAAAAGTTGAAACAGTCTTGAAATTTTTGAAAAAAAAAGTATGTTGAATAAATCGATTTTTAATTTTTATAACAAACAAGTATCGTTTTTAACTCATAAAAGGACAGTTTCATATTTATACACCTAATGTGTCGGTCAGCACGATTACTTTAAATTCAGCTCATTCCTTTCACAAGTGATAAACCAACCCACTGCTAAACTATGCTACATCCAAAGTAGAAACAAGAATTTGTATATTGAGTACATTTTCATTCAGATATTAGTAGGGAACCTAGACCCCCCCCCCTCCTTTCTCAGAGAAATAAACAGTGCTAAATAACAATGAATGTCCTATAGAAACAATTTTTATCAAAGCAATTAAAAAGCACTAAGATCCAATTAAAGATTTTATTTGCCAATGTAATAAAATGATAACTCTTTAAAATAATGGGATTATCTTTATATTCCTTGCTTATATCTAGAAAAGACCAACAAAATACGACCATAAAAAATGGCGAATTGTCTGAAATATGGAAAATGAACTGTAAAAGGAAAATATGATGTTCCCTTCAATTTTCTGTTATTATATC
The DNA here is from genome assembly GCA_026543865.1 of Argiope aurantia. Classification (NCBI taxonomy): domain Eukaryota; kingdom Metazoa; phylum Arthropoda; class Arachnida; order Araneae; family Araneidae; genus Argiope; species Argiope aurantia. The sequence continues at coordinate 302,359 of JAPMOR010005925.1, forward strand.
AAACTGATCGATCAAGACGGAATCGTTTCACCATGAGGAAATATATTAACTCTCATATTATTTAGAACAATTTCTCTTTCATACCAAGACACAATAATTAATTGGTACAGTGACAAATATACATGACTGATGTTTGTGTTGATTTTCATGAATAGTTTCCAGGCAACAATATTTTGTTAGCCTGATGTTTTGTCGGTGTATTTATGTATTGGACTCCATCTATGTTTGGTTAAAAGTAAAAGATGTGCTAACAAAATATTCCTTAATTCTTTGTAGATAAATGGATTATTTTTGCCCTCAATTGGTTCTGTCCACTTATAATAAAATATTTCACAATTAAAAGAAAATTCACCAAATGTTTCATATCATTACTAGGTATTTTTTTATATTACGCTGTGCAAAAAACATGGTATTGATCCATGCTGATACAAAATATGAAATATTTTGGTGTATTGAAGATATCTTAATGCAAAATATCAATGTTTTATTATTAAATCTGTTATACCTATTAAATGGAAATGTTTGGAGCATCTACATAAAATTTTTACAGGCTATGATATCTGCTTATAGTAAAGATGTATATGTGTGAACTACACTTAACAACTATATCCTCTTCAAGTGTTCAAAGATTGATATAATTGCACAAAATCAGGTTTTGGGTCTCAGGGATTCGTGGAAAGCAGAAATTCTACATATGCTCGAATTCGAATTTCTGTTTGTTTATGAGAAAGTAAAAATTTTAAATTCCACAGCCATCATGGAGCCAACAGTGATATACAATTAAAAAAAAAGATTTTTCTTTAGGAATGTTAATATTATTAAAAGAAAGTTTCTAAATAAAAAGTATACGCTTCAAAACTCAATTTTGCTGTTCTCGGAAAGGTTAGATTTATTTACTTTCATTTAGTTTACTTACCAGGCAATGACCTACTTCAAACTGCTTTTAAACGAATAACTGTACAGAGAGTTCTGAAAACAACCGTTGCCAAGAAAACGTTTGAAATATTGCATCTCATTGCATAACAATAGCTTCCCTGCTTCCTAACTTGTCATTTCAAACTGAAGTCGATGCGATATTTCAAGGTCGCCGCAGGTGGTAAAGTGCTGGAATCTTTCAGATGGAAATGTAGGTCAATAGAATTCAAAATATTGGAAGTTTCGTATTTAAAATCGTGTAGGACGGGAACAGGATATGACACAAGTCATTTCAATGCAGTGGAGTATATTTCTTCTGTTAATATCTTGAACAGAATTCACAGACAATATGCAGTCTTCAAAATATTCGATTTTTCAATGTTCCTTTCGGTTTTGTATTGGATTAATGATTGAAATAAGAATTTCTATTCGAAGAAATATGAGAATTTGACTTTTGTTGAGCATTTCCTTTTTAAAAATATATTTTTATCGAAGACCTTTTTAATAAAATATTTGTTTTCGGTTTGAAAGGAGACTTTAATTCTTTATGTACTGCGAAAGTATCAGGAACTATAGTTTGTGTATTATGATGGTTATTAAAATTATTTAAAGACAATAAAGTTAATTTCAGATAAATCATCAACTCTCTAGCAACAAAACATCTTTCTTCACCATTAAATGACAATCATTTAATAGCTCGAAACAGCCTGGATCCTCATCATATGGTTAAAAAAATTATATAATTAAAAAAAATTAAGATTTTTTTTATTAAGATAGGTATTAAAACGAATTGAAATCAATAACCTTTGATCGTAAATCAGTCACAATTTGATTGATTTTTAGTTCCGTGTCATAAAATGTACGTGTATATGTTTTGTGTTGCGACTTATGGCACTTTACAAGCCCGCTGACAGTTATCTATCAGCGATTTAAGCCGAGTGAGCGTCTCTTGCTTTTTCAGTAGCGCCAACTAGGGCCAAGAGTACGACTTAACTACTTCACACTTTACATTAGCTTGCACAACCCCTTTTTCAGGAAAGGGGGGGGTACATTCACACACCTCACAGATAGAACACAGAAGAAGAAGAACAAACATGGCCGAACCGGGATTCGAACACGGGACGTCCAGATCACGGTGAAGACGAGATATTCCTATACCAGGATGCCGGCTACGTGTATATGCGTAGAATATTATTTGAAATTATATCATTTCTAAACTGCTGCACATCAAACTAGTAATAATGCAATTATTAAATTTCTAAAACAGTACTAATGGAACTTTTTGTGTAATACTTTTCGTAACAACTCATTTTAAAAAAATAAATTTGGGAGAGCTCTTTGATTAATAATAATCATAAAATCACATCTATTACCAGACGCATATTAAATGCCGGTATTCTGTAGATTATTTGAGCCCTTTACATGATTTCCGACATTCTATTTCAAAACATTGTCACGTAGATACTTTAGTATAGAACTTAATAACACACACACACACAAGAAGTAGAGATAAACCGATTTATTAACTGAACTCAGAACACAGTAACTGACAAATCTTCTGCTTTTATACAAGCAGAGAAAGTTCCAGAATACTATTCTGGAGACAGTAAGAAAAGTCCAGAACACTTGTCTGTAAACTAAAGAAATGTCCAGTATCTTCTGGAACATGAAATAAAGGAAATCATAAAACCAAGGAATTAAGTATTTACATATACTATTAATCGGATTGTCTTTAGCGGGATTCGAACCCAGGTCTCTTGATCACGAGACCAGTGGCATGACCATTCGGCTATGGAGATTCGATTGTCTTTCTTCAATGCGGCAATATGAGTATTATTATGCACTTTCTGTAGGCATTGTATATGCTACCTAAGCATTCAAAGGAATGGCAATTACTATTTAAGCACAGTATGAAAATAAGTATCATGTTAATGCTATTATCTAAACAGTTTTTAGTTTAGAAACAAAGAATGCACAAAATATCATTTCCCCATTATTACCAGCACTGCAAAAGAATTACTTAATTTTTTAGTGACACTTTGCGCATGCGTACTCATTATCGGATTCCTTTCAAATAAGCACAAGTAACAGAATCGGAAATCTCTTTGACAAATCCGTTTAATCTACGATCGAAAATAATTTCATTCTTGTATTTTGAAACAGATTTTTTTCTCATTGTATTGGAGATCTGCTTTGTATTTTACTGGATTGGCATTCGACTTTCTATAGAATGTATAGGAAATGTTTAATCTTTTCGTACATAACCAGCCAATTTTCGGTATTTTATGGAATGTCAGCTTTCATATATTTATGAAGGTACATCCAATCGATTGTTTTACATGTTCAACAAAATATATTACGACGAAGGGCTCAAGAATTTTAATATTATTTAAACAAAAAAGGATCCATTGTAAGATGGACAAGAATATTCGAATTCGATCCCAATAAAAGAAAAATTAAAATAATGAAGATTTCATCAATTTTATAAGCGTTTCAATTGAATTAGAATTATTGGTCAATCCAATGTACGAACTTCTGAATGATATGCTTCACAAAGCCACACATATCTAGAAGTTGCTTGTATGGCAAACCAGAAGTAAATTGAATAGTTGAAAAATGATCCGTGAACTTTTGAAACATCTACATTAAAGTAGAATATTATTACTTAAGTAGATATTAACTTAATCGACCTTATAATACTTAAAAAATAGAATATCATTTCCATATATACAAATGCTGGTAATTTTTTTAAATATTTTTTATATGATTCACAAAAATTTTTTAGTACATAAAAATATTACTTTTACACCAGATCCTTTATAAACACCTTTCTTTCCTTTTTTTCATTTTTAATCTTGAATTGCAAGAAGAAAAAAAAAAAACAAACTCAAAAGCTTTCTTTACACGATACCAATGATTTATCAATAAATAATTGATGGTAAATCTTTGTGGGTTTATTTACCGATGGCTACAATAGAAGAAGCAAAGAGCTCTACGACCATTCACCATTGCCAATCCATCATGATTAATTCGCGGCCTGTGCCCAGCTGTTTAATTAAATGCCTTGTAATGACGCAATGGCGCGCATTCGTCCTAGAGTAAATAACAAAGCAACAATACCGCCTCTTCTCAAGAGAAAAAAAGTACAGATAAAGAAGTACAGGGAAAAGCCATCAGACACTCTGTCTTCCAACAATGGCCGTAAGCTGTGACGCAATGTTTACAGCGTATTACTGTGAGGGTTTAGGTCTCAGATTTCTTTTCTTCCTTAAGTTTTTTGCAACTAAAAACAAAAGAAATTGGTACATAATAGGAAAGAATACGATTAATAAATTAAGGAGTGAATAATAAAGAAAGTACTTATACAGTTTAAAAAATTCAAACTCTAGGAGATCATTTCTTATAATAGCTTCTATTTATGATCTATCTTATATTTTTAATAAACAATTCTTATATATATATATAAATTTATTTACTTCGTGTAACTTGTAAATGGCTCTAACGATTTGTACCAAATTTTATTTTTAGATAAGGTTTTGATTTTAAGAAAAAGAAAAAAAAAATTATAGTTGAGAGTCCTATACTCGAGTCGCGCTTTTTGCTTTCTTGCTTTTGCTAATGCATCTATATTTATTATTTTTGCTTTTTATGTTTTTCGATATAGGAGTCTTTCCTGAAAAAAAAGGCGATTTTACACACACACACTTTTTTATAACTATTTATTAGAGCCTTTTTCTATTTTTTCTCACGATGACCTTTAAGACCTGATGTCACCATGATAAAACTGAGTGTAAGTTCAAAAATACAAGTAATGATAGATAAACAGTAAAATAAATGCCGTAATATAGCAGATTTGTTTTACCAATAACATTTTAAACTAAGTGCATTCATGTTTTTGTATTTAAATGTTCAGCTCATATGTACGTAAGATTGAAAAATGTTCATATGTACTCAGTATGTGATTCGTATCTAAATATTTTCTCCGAAAAAATATGATTTTACAAAAAAGAAGAAAAAAAAATGTTGAGCGAAACTCGGTCTTCTAGATATTTAGATATTTTATTTAAGGGATTTGAGAATTAGCTATTTCTTAAAAAGAGCAAGCTGTCTTTGTTATGTCGAATATAATGTAACTATATAAATTTTTTCCTTGATTTTTGAAAACAAATTAAATCACTTGAATTTAAGGAAAAAATGTATAAGCTTTAATAAAATATGATTATTTTTAACCTTAATTTGTACCTCATTCGAACTGAAAGACTCAAATTTTCGATCTTTGAGCAATGCGAAAGCTACTTCTTTGACTTAATTTTTCAATCTTTGAACGATACGAAGGTTACTTCTTTGACTTAATTTTTCAATCTTTGAACGATACGAAGGTTACTTCTTTGACTCAATTGTTCAATCTTTGAGCGATGCGAAAGTTACTTCTTTGACTTAATTTTTCAATCTTTGAACGACACGAAAGTTACTTCTTTGAACGCCTCTTCTTCAACAACTGAAATTTAAAATAAAACAACTACAAAAGATTCCAAAACTCCCAAAGAAGGAAATTGTCTATTTTGGATTCATGAGTTTATAATATGTTTTAAAATCTCTCGTTTGTTAAAACTCTTAAGGAGTAAATACAGACAAACATTTTTGTAATGGTTGCAGATACAGAAATTTTCTAGGATAAATTAAAGGAATTCCAGATCCCAGACATAAAGCGATCGGTACTAAAATGTATCATCATACGCTTATGATTTTATTTTAAATACATATTTTATTTAAATTCTTACATTAAATTTTAAATACAAGTATATAGACAACTGTGTAATTAATTGTTGCGTAGCTAAGCATTGATGCACATTCTCACTCTTATAAATAAGAAAGTAACTATGCCACTGCTGTTGAGGGTGAAAAAAAAATATGGTTAAACTAGCCACAGCCAAGTCAAGCAGTTAGTCCATTCTCAAACAGGGACTTAAGCTGTGCCTCACAGGGAGTAACTGTAAGTGTTGATGTCCGTATATGATTTGCTAAGAAATAATCAGAAGAATTTGAAATAGATTCGGTTTAATAGAGTAGAATTAGATCAATGGATCATAAAAGTCTGGAATAATATATTGGATTCTAATTAAGGATTGGAAGATACTATCTTGGAATGATGATAGTCATTAATATTCGCTGTGTGAAATTTATTGGAGTCTTCATCTTGTAGAAGAATTGTGAGAGTTTATTATGCATTTTTAATACTTGACACATTGAATTTGGTGCTTAATGATAAGTGCAAAATAATTTATATAATATACATCAGTTTTATCTAATTTTGATAAGAATGGGTTAGTGATTGTTTTTTAAAAAGGATGATTCATTTCTTCGTTAATTTTTACTAATTATATTTGCAAGTTGTCAAAATAATTCATCATGATGCTAATAAATATGATTCTCATTGCGATTTCTCAATGTGATGTTTATCTGTGTGATGCACCAGGAAAATATTAATCATCCTAAAATATTTCAAGTAAATAAATACGCATGATATTCTTTTCTTATTCTGAAGATTTCCTTCAGTAAAATAAAACTTTGCTTTGTACTTGTGTATTTAACTTAAGAAAAAAATAAGATGGGTACTTGTTCAAAATTAATCACCTAATCATCAAGGTTGCGGAAAGATAATTTATAACAAATATTTTTAAGTAATTGTATAAGAAAGAACTAAAGTTGAACTAGATCTTTTTAACTTGAATTCAAGATAGTTTAGAATAGGCGAGGGTAACCATTTATATTATATTAAGGAAGAACAATATTGAGCTAATAAGAAAAATAATGTTTAAAACTAATTAAATGCATCAAAGTATAAGAATAATAAAATAGTTAAATATTTGAAAATTAAATATACAATTAAACTGATGTAAAAAATTAACTTAGCCAAAAGTTTTATCATTTTCTGTTCGGAAAGATGAATCTAGTTGTGGTTGAATGAAATGATAAGGCGAAATACTTTGAAACTAAAACAAAAGCTTTTATTTCATATCATCATGAGGCATTCATGCTGAAAATTATTACCAAAAATGGCCCTCATATAGCCACAGGTACAAATTTACAGCTAATATATGGATATTTACATTTGAAAAAGTTGCAGTTGGAATGCTTGTGAATAATAACTGAGATTTAAATCCAAGATTCGCTGTTAAGGTTCGAATCCATAGATTCCTACATAGTAAAATGATTAATCTAATTCAAAATCTAATAAAAATGGAAGATTCTAGCCGAAATGTTATCAGATTTAAAATTTTTAACATTTGAACAAGAGTTAATCATTTTAATATGAACAAGTTAATAATGAGTAGAAATAGGGAAATAATGGTTTTATAAAAATTTCTTGGATTAAATCATCGTGTAATTTTAAGATTAATATTGAAAATGTTTAGCATTTTTCAATATTAAGATGAGGAATAATTCACATTGTGCTCTCCCTTTTTTTTTTTCAAATTTATTTTTAAGAAATTTTATAAAATCATTTGGTGAAGAATTGTGGGAAATTTTTGGTTTCATAGTTCTTTGCCTAATACTATTGATCGAAAGAAGTTTTGTACGTGAAGTTACTGTTTCTAGCGTGCGAAAACCAAAAGCACCGAAATAGTTTTAGGTATTCTCTTTTCTCCATTTGTAACATAAATCTCATGAGAAGATTTGGTGGATTTAATGCTACTATTAATTAAAAAAATTGGTACCGAAAATGCTGTACTGAAAATAAATATATAATATACATACAAGATCACTTTTTAAAAAAATGATATTTAATATTTTATATAGAATTTAGTTGCCTTACAATTAGCATAAATTATTAAATTAAGAAAAACTATCATGGATTATGTCTTCATGGAATAATAATTACTTTATTAAACATGTTCATTTCGAACTGCGCAAAAATATTACAATTAATAAAAGAAAGTATCATACTCTGCTTTAAGCACTGCATTTTCTTCAATGCAAGATTTAGGTATTTAACGGCCCTAGGCAGTATGAAAGAGGGAATATTATGAAGCCCTCATTCTTTGGTCAATTAATTTCTCATTTGTACATATTTTTAACTTCTTTAACAGGTGATTGATGTTTCTTTTAGGTTTAGTGTTTTTTAGTGATTTCATAAAAATGTTTGTTTATTTTTTATTTCATTTTGATTCATGACTGCACAAAATTCACATTTATACCCACTATTATTTAACCCGATATTTGTTGCTTATAAGTATTGTAATAACGAAATGATCATAAGGAGACAATTAGAAACTTTATGAATTATACGTAAAAAAATATTAGTTCAATATTTGTATGTTTAATAATGAATAAAATTTGTAATTTTTAAAAAAATATTTGGCAATTAAACTAATATTTTTTTGAAGTCAAGTTATCTGCAGTAACCATCAGCCTAATTGTCATAGGTAATTGCTTAGTCTGTCTAATCAGAAATAGGCCACTCCTTTTACCCCATATCTGAACACCAATTCGCATTCATGTAATATTCCCGAGAATAAATCACCTTAAAAGCATTCTTGGAGACAGCAGCTGCGGCTTATCAAAAAATAAACCTCTAGAAACATCCTTTTGTGTATTTATTTATCGACAACTGCGGAAAAAGGCAAAAATAAACGGAGGAAAAAGAAAAAGAAAAAAAAACCGCACTGTTGCCATATACACGATCAGCAGTCTACCATAATTTATTCACGGAGTCTGTAGCCAGCTGTTTAATTAATTGTCTTGTAGCGTCGCATTGACGCGCATTCGCCCTCGTGTAAATAACAAAGCAACAATGCAGCTGCTTCTGTGGATGAAAAAAGTGTGGATAAAGAAGCAGCGGCAAATTCCAAGAGTCCTGTCTTCAAACAATGGCCTCCAGCTGTGGGGCGTGTTTGCGCTGGGTTGTTGCGAGTGTTTATGCCTTGGTTTTTCATTTCCCCCAGCAGCCATTCAATTGAGTTTGTAATAAATTCGGGTCTAATAGCGTAGAATTCGATTAATGGGTAGCAGAATTTGGGAATTAAGAAGCCAGTTTCTAACAAAATGGTGAAAGATTCTGCCGTAAAGAGATAATAGTTTTTAGTATTCGCTGCATGAGATTTATTGTATGTTATTTTTCGATTTCAGAAATGACATTTTCTTTTCATTTTTATTCTTTATTCTTCTTTTATATAACCCTTAATTGGGGAGATCAAAATTTAGGACTTAACTAGGGAGGTGAATGAATGTATGTATGTCTAATGAAAGTATTTGTATGAAAATCAGCCAATATATTCTGCACATATTTTTATTGATATATAAATATGTTTTAGAAATTTTTCAAAGTATGTTATCATTGAAAAAAAGTCATTGAGCTTGAACATACATTTTCTTCTCAAATTACATGTTATAACAGATAACGTTCTTGAAAAAACATATTACTTTTTAAATCATATTTATTTTTCCAGTTTACAAATGTATATAAGAAATATTATGATGAAAAATTCAACAATTATATGAAAAATAAAAAATAAAAAAATGACAATGGGTAAAATTGGTCCATTTTTTTATCGGCATCATTTCTACGCAGAAACTTGTGAACCTTCGTAGCACGGTTTTCGAGAGCATTTTAAACATACAGGTTAAGTACTAGTATAAAAAATCAGCCTGCAAATTCTGTAGATATTTCACTTGGTATATTAATATAATTTAGAAATTTTTCAAAATACATTATCAGTAGAAAAAGTAATTATATTTGAACTTACATATCAGAATCAGTCGAATGCGAACTTTCATCGAAAAAATCTCCTGCACAATTATCCTCATCACTAAAATCACTTTCTGCTTCATTTAAAAGTCTCTGGAGTTCTGGTTCATAAGAGGATCAATAGACTGTATGATACTTTGAAGGCAAAGTTTTAGAGCCATCTGCTAAACCTTGTATAATTCTGGAGTACTAAAAGTGAATTGCTGTTTCATAGACGCCGCGCAAAGAAATAGCTAAAATATTTAAAAAAAAAAAAAAAAAACCCGCTGAAACCGGTTGAAAAAGTACACGTGTAGTGAAGGTCATGAAACAAGAAACTACAGGGACAATCCATTCGATTTAGTTAAAAATAGAATAAGGGTGGCCGAAAATTCATCTTTAGCGGTCTCAGATACCGCATTACCCCAGTTAAGGGATATTGCATCTTCCCCGCTTTGATTACTATATATACATATATATAAATTTATTAAATTGTAATCCAAATGTGTGAAGTTCCCTGATTTTTTTTTCAAAATTTGATTCAGTTTTATTGTCAGTAACGACCTCATTCAAGCAAGATGTGATGATACATCAGAATCCTTTTTACTTAGCATTTTGCAATAAGAAAAATAATGTGATTACATATTTTATGAAATGATGAAAATAATTTTAATTTCAGTAATTTATTGTAAACTTGGCCAAAAATATTTTTTTTTAAATAATTGAAATAATTTGCACAGTTATAATAAAAACTATAGGCTTTTAAATTTTAAAATGGTGTAAAAATAAGGTTTATATTGTTTAATTATTATATTAATAATTCTATTTGAAATTTAAAAAAAAGTGCTAAAAAGTATATATTTAATCTCCAAATTTGGTATTTGATAGGTTTAATAATTCTATGTCAAGTCAAGTGTTTGATAATTCTATGTCTTATAGATAGCACGCGCACAATACACACATCCTTTTAATTATTAGTAGAAACAGAGATAGAAATATTAAAAATCTTAGATATTCATCTAAGATATTACGGAAAGATATTGATATTTATCCAAAATATTGATATTTTATGTTATGAAGAGCAAAACATGAAAAATGGGCACACATTTTCAGAATCACAAACGATAGAAAGCTTTTAGAACATGTGATTACATTATAAGAGAGTTTCAGATTTTAGAATAAGATAAGTTAGGAATTTCTAACGGAAGATAATTTATAAGAATTTTGTACTGATCTTTTAAATTCGTGAAAAAGAAAAGCAATTTCTGCCTATATCTAGAGCTAATTGGATGCCTTGATACTTAGGATCTCCGGGCAAACAGCCAAATGGACTTCATTCAGACGCAGTGCAATAAACGTATTCTTCGTGACACTGAAGTCGCTTTTTAAAATAAGATGCAACTTAATGAACTCCAGTTTCTTCGAATTCGATTTTCTCATGTTGTGTTGAAAATTTGTAAAACAATTCACGATTATGTTTAAAATTTAAAAAAAGGAAATCTACGATCACAAATTTCAAGTTATCATGTGAGAACATTATTATTTTTTAAGTTCTTATTTGTCTTAATTAATTTAAGTCATTAACAAGTTTAAAACGGCTTACGAGAGCTCCAAAACTTTTTTTTGTTAACCAAGGAAAAATTGAAAATGAAAATTGCCATTTTTACCTTATTCATTGCCTACGTGATTTCGAAACTTCGAAACTCTTAAATTTAATAAACTCTTAAATTCTTCAAAACTCCTAACCAAAACAACATCATGTTCTCACAAAAAGGAATGCCATATTTGAAAGCTGAATAACGAGCTTTTACCGTCGCAATGCGATTTCCAAATGATAAACTATTTACCAATAAATTTTTTAACATATTAATTTATATTGAATTTTCATGAAAACAATATTTTTATTAACATAAACTGCTATATTTTAATTTCTGAGATCATGAAACAGTTTCATGATGGATTAATCTTAGAACAGGAGTCAAACCCTTCAACGTTTCCCACTTAAGAATGAATGAAGTGATATTTCCCTTTTGGGGAAAAGAGAAAATACTTTTATCCAAACTATTATTAAACGCGAGTAAAGTTTTTTTGAACATATAAAAATTAAATTATTAAATTTCCTCTGAAAAAGAATTACATTCCATAGAAAATAACAGCTGTGTTGTCATAGTTCTACTTCAACCTTTTTAAAACGCATCTGCTGTCAAAGAAGCATATGTGATAGTAAAGCAATATTGGTAAAATCAAATAAACCTTTTAGAAAAGCAACTGCTTTCAAAGAAGCATACATAATAATAATGCAATACTGGTAAAAGCAGGGGAAAAATATATGCGATTGAAAGATGAGGATGAAAATTGCCATTTATGCTTTATTCATTGCCTACGCGATTTCGAGCTTCAATGTTCATTGCCAACGCGATTTCGAGCTTCAAAACCTCCTAACCAAAACAACATCATGTTCTCACATGATAAAAATAGCTTCAGAAATATGAATACGTTAAATATTTGTAAAAGTATTCTTTTACAAATTTACATTTCTTTTATTATCGATATTTTGTGCTTATATTTAATCCTATTACTTTCTTTTGGATTCCTTCGCTATCTATAAGATTAAAAAAAACAATAATAAAGCATGGTTTTGAAAAAGAAAATAATATACAAGATTTATAAACATAACAATAATAACGGGTGAGGAAGGCTTATATTTACTTTTCTTAAACAGCAATTAACATTTTCGCACAACGCTTAATGTATCACAGAATTTTCAAATTCTCAAACGTTTTTACAAGAAGTCTTAATTAAATCACGTTAAAAGCTTATTAAGATTTTAAAATGAATTCACTAGTCAGTGTTAAAAAAAGTTTTGATATTTTTAAAAATGTTTGGTTATACTTAGCTAAAACGTTTTGAGAATGATAAGACTGATCTTTCTTCCAATATAACGCAGAGCAAAGAAAAGACCGACATTATTTCTATTTACATTTTCATTTATTTTTCTCAAGCTTTGATGCATTTTTTAATTCAAATTAGGATATTCTTTTTGATGGAAAATTTAGAAACAAATAGCTTTTAAGATATATTATGAATATATTATTTTCATATGGATATATCGTACATCATAAATCAATGTTTATCAATATTTCGCAATATTTGCCATTTTTCAAATGTATTAGCATAGTATCAGAATGAAATAATAAAATCTTTAATTCTTGAGTGGGAAAAGAAATTATTAATCCTTTTTTAAAATTTTTATTGTGGTAATATAACAGAAAAAATTATAATCATAATATTTTAACATAACAACTTGGCCTTTCATTACCTTTCTTTTTTACCTTTTCTTATATTCCTTCGTACGACTTCTTTCTTATTGCATTTACATATGAAGCATGAAAACTGAATAGTAATTAAAAAGGATCCAACCTTATTTTTCCTACATAGCCTAAAAATAACTTGATTTATCTTGTTTTATTTCGTACTTAAAATAAAACATAGCAGCGGAAGTATGCACATAAAAATGCTTCACAAAATTCATTGTAGAAAAACTTTTAAATTTTACATAATTTTAAATTAAAAAGCCAATAAACATTTTCAAATGTTTTTTCTTTAGAAGTACTTACTACCCCAGAAATAGCTACATGCCAAAGAGATTTTTCAAAATCAAACAATCTGGCCTTTATAAGGTATTTAACTGATTTTTTAACACGCATGTCTCAGTTAACAAATATATGTCTACTTATAAATGATTTCATGTTTAAAGTAAGTTCTGTAATATGTTAAAAAATCGAATTTGAGATTTCGATTAATCTATATGTTTGAGATTTTATAACTCCTAAAAATCATTTTTGTATTTACATCTGTCTGTGGTTACAAGAATGCTTAAAACGAAAGATATAAGCATAAGACATTTGTCATGGTTATTTTTTTTACATCTAGAATTGATTTCTACTAATATTAAAACGAAATTCATTTTTTGTCCGTTGTTATGTCTATCTGTAGAATGCTTGTCTATATGCCTTTCTGAGCGTATGCGAATACGATAATTTCAAACATATTCCCGCTAGATTGATAAACTTTAGTTTATGATTTTTATCATATACCTTAGAATTGTATATGAAAGTTCAGGTCAAACACATGAACTCAGATTAGTGTTTGCATGTGTAACGTGCCGAAAGGAAAGAGTTAATAACTATGCAAAAATTCAGTGAGCTAGATCAATGAGTTTTTGTATACGATATTCATATCCGGGAGTTTCATCCATATTAAATTTTGTATTCAGTTGACCAATGGAAAATGTTACAAAATACAAATTAGGTTATCTTGATTATATAACAAAAACAAATGCATAGACACATTGCATAGACAAATGACAAATGCATAGACAAATGAAGAAGACACATTGTGTAAATAAACCAGAAATTCGAAAAGAGAATATTCACATTAATATCATATCGACGCATATAATTATAAATATCACGTTAATTTTTTAAAGCATTAATTGCTAAAAATTCAAAAAGTATCACTGTTTAAAACCAAGTTTCGGAATAAAATATGTTGCTGTTTTTTTTTTTTTAATTTTCCAGGAATCGTTTTTTTAAATATAATTATAATTTTGGTCAGTAATTAACAATTCAAGTTATATTTCCCGTAGTTCTCAATCTAAACATTGTCTTATAATTTGATACATAAAAACATATTAATGCTGTATAATATGGAGCAATAACATATAATTCCAGTTCTGCTCAGTCTAATCACTGTTTTATAATTTGATACATAAAAAACATATTATTGCTCTATAATGTAGATATTTTTAATCCTTACGACCACATTATAAAGATAATATGTTCTTAGAAGATGAAAAAGGGAAATCTGAATATTATGATTAAATGATGTATATTAGTCTTTTTTTTTCATAGATAATTGCATTTGATACTAAGAATTCTATTTATAAATACAGCTAACATTTTTTCTCTGTGATCTTCAAATTATATATGTTTTCACCGATATGCAATTATTATACATTTAATGGAATAATTATGTCTAATTTTTGAGTAGATATAATTTTCTAAGAATTTGAGTTAAGTTTCCAAATCAGTGAATCAATTTTTATTTATAATAAAGCTGGAAAAACAGATAATAACTTTTATTACCATCATTAGTTATTTAGCGTCATGGTAGAATTTTATTGCAAAATGATATTTTCCGCTCTTTTTTTTTCCTAATTATAATTGCGAGTATCCATTTGTTATCATTATTTGATATTTTTTTATTCAGACCTAATTATATTTCCGCTTTTGTTTTGCTACTGGTTATACATTCGCAAATGTAAAAAAAAGATATTTCATTGCTAAGATAAATGAAAATGAAAAGAAATTTACAAACAAGAAGCCATACACAAGAGAAATATAAATAAGCGATGAGTAAACGAAATTAACAGCATCAGTTATTTTAGGATGTTTTTAATTTCGTTTGATATTTGGAAAGCGGTCTGATTGCTACGAAGAGAGTAGATAATTTACAGTTTTTAAAAAGAAAATTGGAAGAAAATAATACTCTGTCTATTTCTCTAGCTGCATATTTAAAGCTGGGAATATAAAGCGTACCAGAGAGAAATATAAATAAATAATTGATAAGCGAAGTTAAAAATGCCAGTTATTTTTGTACATATTGAATTTCATATGATTTATGTAATGCAACTTGATTGCTATGTGGAAATTAGATAAATTATTATAATAATAATGCTGTGTCTATTTCTACAGCTGCGTATGCAAAGCCAGAAACATAAAATCGTCCGTCAGAGCTAGAAATATAAATATGGGATGAATAAATGAAATTAGAGCAACAATTATTTGTGTATGTTTTGGAATTTCGTATGATATGTGGAAACCTGCCAGATTACTATGAAGAAAGTAGATAAATTACAGTTTTTAAGTTACAGTTAAGTTTTTTAAATTACAGTTTTAATCGGAAGAAAATAATAATGTGGCTATTTCTCTAGCCGCATGTTGAAGCCTGGAAACATGAAGTCGTACCAGAGCGAAATATAAATATATGATGGATAAATAAAAATAGCAATTATTTGCGGATGTTTTTAATTTATACGAATTTTGGAATGTAGTTCTGATTGCAATGAAGAAAGCAGATAAATAATCATTTTTAAAAGGAGAAATAGAAGATAATAATGTTGTGTCTATTTCTCCAACAGCGAATGCAAAGCTAAAACATAAACTGTCCATAAGATATATAAATATAAGGCGAATAAAAGAAATTAGCAACAATGCTTATTTGCGTATGTTTTTAATTTCTTATGATATTTAGAAAGTCGCCTGATTGCTTTGTAAAGAACAGATAAATTACTATTTTTAAGTAGAGGATCGAGAGAAAATAATACTGTGTCTATTTCTCTAGCTGCAAATTCAAAGCTGGAAATATAAAGCTGTAGTAGATAGAAATCTAATTATATGATGAATAAGTGTAATTAAAAATAGCAGTTATTTGAGGATGTTTGGAGTTTATATGAGTTTTGGAATGTAGTCTGACTGCTGTGAAGAAATTAAATAAATCACCATTTTTTTATAATAATAATGCTCTATTTATTCCTATAATTGCATATGCAAAGCTAAAACATAAAGTCGTCCAGGAGAGTTAGAAATATAAATATGGGATGGATAAGTGAAATTAACAACAACAATTATTTTCGGATGGTTTTAATTTCATATCATATTTGGTAAGCTGCCTGATTGCTATGAAGAGAGTAGATAAATAACATTTTTTCAGAAGAGGATCAGACGAAAATAATTCTCCTACCAGGTAGAAATATAAATAAATGGTTGATAAGAGAGATTATAAATAGCAGTCATTTGCGGATGTTTTGGATTTATATGATATTTGGAATGCAGCCTGATTGCTATGAAGAAATTAGATAAATTACTATTTTTAAGAAGAGAAATAGAAGATAATAATGCTGTGTCCATTTCTATGTTTCGAATTTCATATGAGTTTCGGAATGCGACTTGATTTCTATGAAAAAATTAGATAATTTACCATTTTTAAAAAAGAAAAATAGAAGATAATGCTGCGTCCACTTCTATGTTCTGAATTTTATATGAGTTTTGGAATGTAACCTGATTGCTATGACGAAATTAGATACATCACCATTTTTAAAGAGAGAAACAGAAGATAATAGTGCTATGTCTGTTTCTATAGCTGCGTATTGAAATCTGGAAATTGCGCAAAACGTCCTGGCCAAACGTTGTTATTTCTCGAAACAACAAAATTTGTTTCAGAATTTTCTCACAATGTACTTAAGTTCTTATACCATTTCACGATGTAATTTCAATAAAATAAAAATAAAAATAAATATTGGAGCGACATTTACGAAGCTTCGTCATTATTCTGTTGATTTCGTGTGATTTGCTTTATTCAGTAGATTTCGATCCATTATTCAGTAGATTCACAAAGAAGCCCAAATTTGTTTGTTTTCATGTTCTTTAAACAAACTATTTATTGAATATTTATTTACGTATATATGTTTCTATCAATGCAATTAATTGGCTTTTATTAATATTAATCGCTATTAGTATTGTGCCAGAATAGCCTGATTGATAGGGCATTGGATTCGCATCCCTTGGGCTTTGATTTCAAACCCCGCCGGTCGAAGACTTTCCGTGTACACGATGGTTGGTGCACGTATAAATCTGTCGTAGCCACAAAGTCATTAACGTCGAGACAATACCAAATGGAAGATACTGGATAAGAGGTGATCATTCTCTAATTCAGGTCTAAATTACGATCTGTGATTGAGTGAAGGAAATATAAAAATGAAGTTCACCCCTTGAAAAAAACTGCGACGCCTGAGCCTAGATGGCGCTACTAAAACAAGAGACGCTAAAACTCGACTTAAACTTGCTGATTTTGTCAGCGGGCTTGTCTATTACAAGAGCGATAGGCAACAGCAACAGCTATTAGTATTAATAATAACTTGTCCATGTAAAAAATTTAAATTAATCTTTTTTCCAGGCTGTGATTAATAAATATCGATTAGTCACACTGAATTTATCACTATCAAAGTCTGGTGGATTCGGCTTGAAATTTGATATTACAATTTGGATGTTTAATCTGTGCATCAAACTTAATTCATCCATCTATCTTTGTTTTGTAATAATCGTATAGCTAGACAGACTTCCTCTGAATAGAGTTTTTTCAAAATGCTTAAATTTGTCGTAAAGATGGTCAAAATCTTGATTATTAATTATTAGCGCGTATATTCGGGCGCACGCACGCACACGAACGCACTCTAAATTAAACTGGACTGAAACCACAACTCTCTTAATTGTATAATTTATATTCCTCAGAACTTAATCATATATCTCTTTATGAACATCAGAAGAAATTTATAGAACTTTCTAGATATGGAGCCTAAGTACAGTTAGCAAAAATAATTACAGCTTATCATAGTAATAATCTAGATAAATAATTTATAAGAAAGAAATAAAAAGCAACAACAGAAAAATAAGCTTTTGCGCATTTTAACGATAATCTGCCGCTTCCGAGTGAACTTCGAACTCTGCGTGCTACCGACTGCGCCGTAGCTTCTCGCCCAAGCTTCTGAAAAGCAATAAAATTTCACCATTTTTTTAAATAATACAAATTTTATTAAAATTTAAAAAAATTAATTGAAACAGAATTTTACGTCGTTCTAAAGAAGACCAAGCGTTCAGAATTGGCATGATATTACCAGGCCCTAAATATATTTGTACTAGATTTGATAATGATACCCAATGGACCATTGCAAAACGCCAATAGATGAACGAAAATAAAATTATAAAGTATTGGATTTTTAACTCGGTACAACTTCATTATGAGGTAGATAAAAATAGTATAAGAAAACAGAAAATAGTATTTAGTTTCAGGAACAATTATTTAATTATTTTTTAAGTTTCACATTTCACAAGACAAAACAACACGAACACGAATATGAACAAACATGACACTCATTTAGAATACCATCTAATAATGACCCCAAGAAGGATCACGGGAAATATACATTGATGTTGATAAGGTAACGCCCTCTGTTGTATCAAAAGGGAAGGTAGTAGAGATATCTAACCCCTACGCATTTAAAATATTAGAATTACAATTCATTTACAGGAAACAGCAACAAATAACTTTTTGTATATATTTCATAATTACCAAAAAATGTCAAAAATGATGCAATAAAGGGACTCCTCTGTGGTAATAAGAAAATCATCACTTTTCTTGAGAAAAATATGTAAAAATAGCATTTAAAATAGTAGAATTACAATTAATTTAATAATAGTATTTTAGATACATTTAGTATTTTCAAAATAGTATTTTCAATACATTTCACAATTTGTGAAAATGCAAAAATTATGTGATAAATGAATTTCGCCTATGGTAATAAGAAAATCCTCATTTTCTTTTAGAAAAAAGAATGTTTAAAATAGCATTTAAAATATTAGAATAATAATTCATTTAAAAGCAATAACAGCAATTAATTTTTTCAATATATCTCACAATTAACAAAAATTTCAAAAATTCTGTATATAATAAATTTATTTTACATATTGAGATAAAAGAATCGCTCTTCGCCTCCAAAATAAATGATTGCATGTCATTTAATATAGCATAATTACAATTTTCATAAAAGTATCAACTACAACTGATTTTGTCTTAATACATTTCTTCACTGGTAGTAAAAATTTCAAAAAATATACCAAAAGTTCCAAAAAATTATGTTATCAAGTTCATCTTTCCTAAAGAAACAATAAAAAAATCCTCTTTTCTTTTTAAAGAAATATCTAAGAATGACATTTAAAATACCAAAACTACAATTTATTTAAAGGATCAAATACAAATGATTTTTTTTCAAAGATGTTCTTTTTACAGGCAGCAGAAATGCACAAAGTTATTTAATAAATACATACCACGAATAGCAGGAAAAGATTACAAATTTTTGCTTCAAACGAAATATATAAGCATGCCATTTAAAATGCTATAATTACAATTTACCAAAAGGCATCAACTACAAATAATTTTTTCCAATATATTCTTTCAAAGGCAGCAAAAATAAAAGGCACACTATTGAGCACAAATCTTCTTTAATGAGCTTCAATTCAAAACATTTCCCCCATTTTACTTCACTTTCGCTTTGAAACTTCTGTCATAATGTTCTTCTACCTTTAGCTTTCCGTTTAATGGAAGAAGAAAAAAAAATTAAAAAAAAGAAGTACTCTAATTTCGAATTTTTTTTCTTTCTCCTTATTATAGTGAGAACCCTCGTTAATCATGCTTGAGGGGTAACTGTGTTTTCTTTGTGAAAGAAATCCTAAGGGTACAGAGCGGGAGGGTAAGGTGGCCATCCAAATCTTTCCGCACCCTAATTTTTTTCTCTTAAGAATGGAATCTTAGATGATCAGTAAAGTCGAGCAGCAATTAAGCTGTTGGAATCTTTTTAAATAACTTTCTTCTTCTTTGGGGTTCTCCAAATGAATGATTAAAAATGAAATGATCCTTTTCGTTTTTATCTCATCATCACACATTTGTGTGTCTTGGATAAGGGGATTTGATATCATAAAAGCCTTGAGATGGAGAGATGCGGTAAAAGATAAAGACATTAAACGATGTTTAATTAAATATATTTCGTTAAATTGATCTTGATACCTATCGAGGAGCTAGGATAAAATTACGTTAAAGATTTTATAAGTACTGCTTCGGGATATTTTACGATAATATAAAAATGTGAGATAGATGCAGTTTTTTTTTCATCTTATCATTAAAATTCTAGAATGGGTTTTGAGTTGAAAAATCCATTAAGAAATTTTATCGTCTCTGTTAAGTTAGTGAGACGTGGCTGATATCTTTTGGATTTGATAAAAGAAGTGTGTTATGTGAGATTAGAAATGTGATTTTCTTCGATTTAGATTTTATGTATTATACATAAATACATTGAGTTTGTCATTATTTTAAATTTAAATTAATTACCCCCAAGCTTGAATCATGATATCATTTTTTGGGGCTCTTTAATGATTTCGTAGAATTCTATTATGGATGATTTTCATTTCGAAGCTGTGTTCTATGAGATTATTAGGATTTTTTTCAATAATGTAATAACTATTTAAAGTTATCTTCTTTCAATGTTATCTTCTGAAATCTATACGTCCTTGTTTAAACCGCATTTATTCAATTTGACGTTGATTCATACTAGTAATTTGATATATTAACAATTTTGTCTGGTGCTACTGGGTACAAGAAAGTAATTATCAAAGTAATTTATATAAAAATGTGTTTCAAAGTAAAATCTTGCTTTTCAAAAGATTTTTGACTTTCGATTTTTAAATGTAATAAATAAAATAATAAAATATCTTCAGCATTAAACATTTCAAAATAAATAAATAAATATTTATCTACGTATAACATAAGCCTCTGAAGAATCTTAATCTTGAATATTAGGATAAGAAGTTACCGTAGAAATAATTAAATTCTCTTTTTCAATAATGGTGACAAGGAGGTGTAATAATGATGATAAGGCTGGATAGTGATAACTTCACAGATGATGATATGTGCTTTCTTGTCAGGATTTGACGTATGAAACACTCGAAAATAGGTCCATTTTATTTGATTTGTAGTAGTGTTACTGTTTCCCACATTATAATCCCATATCTGGGCTGAACAGGCTTTCTCATCTGCAGTTATATGGATGATTGTAAGAAACCAAAATTCTCCGGTATAAAATCTCTAAGTTTGTTGCTAAAGTTAGATTTGTAGATTCTTTCTTTTAATCTATAGTATTGTTCATAATTATTTTGCAAAAGAAAAAACTGTTATGATTGTAAATAGCAATAAAAATGTATTGGATATTGAGAAATATGACAATATTTATTGACAAATATGACAAATTTCATTCAAATTCAAAACTAAATATAACAATTTAATACTGCATCGAACTACGATTACTATTTTAAATTTAAATATAACCATTTAACATGTCACTTCCTTGCTGTGTAACTTTTCTGACTGAAGCTTATTTTTGATGAGAAGTGTCTGATTTAGGGAATTTAAATTTCACTTTTTCGTTTCATTATTTTTATGTTTATTTTCGTTGAAATTTTCTAATTGTAAAGACATATTATTATTTGGAAATAAAAGCGATACCTAAAATAATGTGAAGAATGGAAGCATTAATTTAGTTTTCAAGTTTATGCATTACATTTTTATTGTTTGTATCAAGCTGAATTATTGATAGCTCATCAAATCATTGAAATCATGCTCATCATTGAAATCAAATAAACTGTATTCAAGAAAACCAAAACAATTTTGCAAACGCAATGAGCAAAAACTGGAGACTATAAGCACAATTGCACTAAAGACAGAAAACGATGTTATCATCTTAACCACCAACAGGAATGGTCACTCCAAAACGTTTTTATATATACTCTAATAAACTTACCAAATAGCTACGAAATGTCACATTTTGGCTTGAATTTAGCCATTTTGTTGAATCTATTGCGTCGTCCATGACGATTAATTCCTGGCATGCGATAATAGAATCAAAAACTCGAAATTTTATTTTAGATGCGTTTTTCTTTACCGATTTAAACAAAAGCTTGACTTAAAACTGATCTTGTAGTTACAAAATCCCTTACCAAGATTTGATTCCTTTAAGACAATGCATTTTTGAACTATCGCGTTTACATGTTTCTGAAACTACGGACTGAGAGACAGTCGACTCCTTGTTGGATTTAGCTCAAAATTTGAAACATATTTGAACTATAGATGTTAAATCTATGTACCGAATCTTATTTATTTACCTATTTTCGCTTTGTAGTTATATAGTTAACTTATATTCGAACTGCACGACAGACGAACTTCCTCTGGACATATTTTTATTCAAAATTTGATAGAAATCTGTAAATTTGGTGTAAAGACTGTTAACCAAATTTCAACCATCCAGCTCAAATCCGTTTTGAGTTATCTTCCTTAAAGACAGACAGACAGACATTTTTCAAAAATGTGTTTTCGATATCAGGGACATCTAATTCGTGGAGATTCGTCAATTTTCGTACTACATATACGAGAAAGTAATAATAAAATATGTTGCATCAGTAGCGGATATGCCATATCAGCTATCATCCCTTAAAAGAATATAGGCAGAATCTCCAGTTTTTGACATTCTGTTTTTACTCGTACTCAGAAAGACCATTCCATATGCTAAATTATGATTGGCACTTTCGTAAATTAAGAAATTAAATTTTTGAAACAATTAAAATCGAAAAAAGAGAGGAATTCTAAATACGAATAATATAGAATTATTCAATGTAATGTTTGCAGAAAAAATTCTTTGATATTTGTATAGGCTGCCGCAGTTACCTCGAAATTCAAGACATTCTCCCTTCCTTACTCTAGATAAATGAAAGGCGTTGAAAGAACCATGCATCTACACCATTTAAAATTTGATAAAATCGTACTCAAGCAACGGTCGATTCTAATTTATGTAGAAAGAATGAAAATTATCTTCATAGTTAAAATCTTTATCAAGTATTGGAATTTTCTCGGAACCAGTTGAATGAAATAATTTATCGAACTGGATTATTACAAAAAAATAATTAGATCGTTATTATTCTGGTTGCATATTCTTTAAACGCCATTGCTTGCCTGGATTTTGTCCACCATTCCACGACAAGCCTAATAATGCCTTGATGTAAAAACTGTTGATTTTGTACTGTTATTCCCAGAAATATATTTCTTCTGCATACGCAGTTTCTTTTTAATGTTCTATGATATGAATGCTTTGCGATAAATGAAAAAAAGGGTAAAAGAAGTAAAGTTTTCTACACATATTTTATTTTCAAAGGAAAATTAATCTCGCTTTGTTGACATTATTAACTATTTACAAATCCCACTTTGTAAAGATTTTTATTTTTTAAAGGTAAAAAAATTAGAATGCTGCAATAATTTATATAATGTTATTACAATTTTATCTGCTCTTGAATTTGAAAATAAAAGAAACGATATACAGCATGAAACAGTTTAAGGACTTTTATCCTCATAAATGGATTTTAATGGATAAATCCCTGTAATGTATGAATTACTTTTCCTTTTAGAAAAAAATACATACTTTTCTTCCCATCATAAAACTATAATTTCTAGTTCAGACAAAACAGTATGTTATTTTTTTTATTATCATTTCATAAAAATGATTTAAATGAATTCCCGCTTTAATTTCTTTCGCCATTTTTCCCAACACGACAACATATTTCATACGTTAATAATACTTTAAAGAGTAGAATTATTGAAGGTGTATCATTAAATTCAATTTCTTGATATTTGTTTTGTATATCAACAGTTTACATCGCTCGAGTATACATCCCTTCCATTTTACACAACAAAATAAAATGCCTTAACATGTAAAAGAACAATATATAAAAATTTAAAACACTTATAAAACATCATTAAAATCTTGTCAATGAAATAGCACTTATAAATGTCGTTACAATTTACTCAACTCTTGAAAAGAACTAACTTAAAACTACACCAGAAACATATTTATTGAAAAGAGGATTTTACACCTGAAGAAATATCCACCAGCCTTCTTGTAGCTACATTTTCAGCATCCATCGATCCACGCCCAAAAGCGGAGAAGAAATGTACCAGAAATGGTAAAAAAAAAAAAAAGAAGGCAGACAGAGAGAGAGAGGAAAGTTACTTTTATATGTGTATGTATGACTGTTCGTAATCTTTCGTAACAACTGGTCACTGCAGAAAGCAGTCTTTCTGGGGTTACGCTTGAACCGTCTCCCTTCAGTAATATTGTTTATTTTTATTTTGCAGATATAAAAACAGAAATAGGAGAATGAAAAGAAAATAAAAAGTTCTGGCTAAATTCCAGTTTCAGAACAGGGACAATTTAGATGTGCCGTTTTGTTGCTGTTGTTGTTGGGTATCCGGTTGATGGGACTGGTATGATCATTGTTTACCAGCATCTCACGACTTCGTAATCCTATTTTGTTCAAATGAAATTGCACGGAATAAATTATTGTGTTTGTCTAGATCTTATAATTTATCCTCTTATTATATTGAGAGAGAGACTAAGCACTAGATGATGGTTTTAATCATGTGTAGCGTAGATGATGTATAGCGGGAAAATATTAGAAACTTGTGGGAGATGTTTATGAGGCCAAGCTAAATGGGTATTTGTCTTTTTCTTGGAGATGTTCCGATA